>WBMZ01011149.1:0-91615 GCA_013400975.1 Atrichornis clamosus
CTTGCAAACCCAATATACATGGTTACCTGCCTTCTATACACATTTTTGGCAAATAAAAATTCCTTTCCTTTGTGTTAGTATCCAAATATGCAGCTGTCATCATTGCAAAAAGTTGTAATGCATGCTATTAATAAAACCTTAAATTCGTTCAAATACTCTTCTTCCACGTAACCAGTAGGATGAGAGGGAACAGCCTCAAGTTGTGCCAGGGGAGGTTTAGATTGGATATTATGAAAAATTTCTTCATTGAAAGAGTTGTCAAGCATTGAACTCGTCTGCCCAGGGAAGTGGTTGAATCATCATCACTGGAGACATTTAAAAGGTGTGTAGATGAGGTGCATGGGGACAGAGCTTAGTGGTGGATTTGGCAATATGAAGTTTACAGTTGGACTTGGTGATACTAAAGATTTTTCTCAATCTAAATGATTCTATTATTCTATGACTGTCTACAGCATGTCCAGATAATTTCTAAACTCTTTGACCTCGATTTATAAGAAAACAAACACAATGAGTACATGGGCATTTTAATTTCTGCATTGTAGCACATCCCTGACTGTTGGATCTCATTTTAGCTATCGACAGATATCAGAATAAAACTACAAATGTGAAGTTGAGTTGAATAAGCTTTTTAGAATATCCCATTAAATTCCAAATAATCTATTTCTTTCTTTCCTTAAAAATTATTTTACTATATGTTGATATCAACAGCTGATATTTTCAACCTCAATAGGTTTATATCTTGTTAATTCCCTTTGGACAGAGGATATCTTTTCTCTGGCACTGTCTTCTTCCATGGAACATCTGGGAATTATTATTAAATGATTCATGTTGTTCTTGTTGTTGTTTTTCTGGTAAAGACCCGAAACTCTGGTCAGTTTACAACCGACCAAAATCCACATTTGTTTCAATGGGCCCTAGATGAAACCTGATTTGAATCACTTTCCTTAAAGAGACATCATACACTTAGCTAACCGCTATAGTTCACAAAATTTAATGTTGCGTGTTTTGTATCTGATACACTAGAGGCAACTTTTCAAGTTCCTGCAGCTGCGCAGCCTAAATCTTGGCACAATCTACTAATATATCTGAGACAGAAATATGACCCCATAAAAGTAGAGTATTATGAGCACTAAAGCTCTGCTATGTCTCAGTCAAAATATCAGGGTTTTTTACTGTAGTATTCCACTCAGTATTCATGGAATAGAGTGTGATTAAAGAACCACTCTTGCTCTTGGTGTGCCGATTCAATAATTATTGTCTTTGTTTCTTTAATATATGCGCAAAGTTTCATCCCACACAAAACATGATATAATAAAGCTAAGATAATAGTAGAGTGAGACATCTTTCACAATGGCAGTAACAAACTCTGGGTGGTTTTTCAATGTTTATGAACATCAGCACTGTATCCATAAACTTATTTCAACATTGCAGAAATTTACACTTCTACACTAAAAGAGAAAAAAAAATCCCTTGGAATGACTAAAGCAGAGCAGGATAAAGAAAGGTAAATGTGGTTTTTAATTACTTTTATGCATGCAGACCTCAAGGGATAGAAGAACAAAATGTCTCCTGTAATTTTGGAAGACAAAGAGGCAGTTCTAAATTGCTTTGGCACTGTCTGGGCTCCTTCCAGAGCACCCACAGCTGGTTAGTTGCTCAGGCTCTTCTATTCCATCTCTAACTTGTTTTTGTCATCCAGAGTATTTATCTGTTTCCTGTCCTGGGTGTTTCTAGTATTTACATTGGCCAGCTTATACAGGGCAGACATCAAGGCTCCTCCCAGTCAGTGGGATGGTTCTCCCTCTGTGTCACAAATCCCAGCTGCAGATCCTTCATCGGAGGGACACTCTTACCTCAGTCCTGCCTTGGTCTATGTTACAACCATGGCAGCATTCTGAGATAATGCTCTTCTGTAGTAATGGAGATTGATGTCAAAAAGACTTTAAAAGTGATTAAAATATTTAGCTGTTTCACTTAATTTTTAAAAGGCTATTTTAAAAACATAAAACTCCAGAATATTTTATGAGAAGAAATAGTTTTTCTGCTGCTACTTCATATAAAGGAAATTAAAAACCTAATATTGTGAATATCTTCTTAGTGGAATACCAGCAGCTTTTTGGCTAAAATGATTGATCACAGTGCATAAGAAGAAGTGCCCTCTCATTCCTGTGCACTGAGGTTCTGATCCAGGAAATCCAACAGAGTCTAAATGGATGATCCCTCCAGCTGCTTATCTTTTCTTTCTTCTTTCTCAGTGTGTAGTTTATGAGGTTGGGAGATCCCTGCAATGATCTGACTCTTCTGGGATCTTTTATTAATTGCTGTTCTCAGTACAGACTCTTTTCTGCTCCAGATGTTCATGAAGTCCGATGCACACTAGGAATATCTTGTTACAATTAACCATACTAATCAGTACACACATCAGTTATTGGTATGAAAGCTCCACATTATCTAAGTGTAGAAAAGGCAGAAGAAGCCTTTTATTTTACTTTTTCTGTAGATTGTGTCAGGCTAAGGTTTCACGAGAGACAATATGAAAAATTTTGGTAACATATATTTGTCACACATTCCGTATTCTCTTTCATTACTAATTTTCTTTTATTAAAAATGCAATTGACTGTGTCTGGCAAGACTATTTGTATTGATTTACAACCAATAATGAAATACAAATTACAGCAGTTTCTGAGTTAATTGCACCTTTGGCCTTGTTTTCAACTGCAGAAAAATCAGTCTTAGACACCTGGCCATCAACCTTATGGGACCAGCACTCTTGCCCTAGACATCTCTGGTCTCCTCTGCAAAGTAGTGATGAAAATTACAAAGTACTTGGGATCTTTCTATTTAGTTTGACAACTCAGCAAGTCCAGCGTCAGGTAAGCATCTAGACTCTTTCTTCCATGAAATGACAGCATAAAGTAATCATCTCCAAAATGATCTGATTTCGAACAGAAACCTTACATAGAAAACAGACATTAAGAGAATAAACACATCTGAACATGTCCTCTTTGTCTGGGAGCTGACAAAAAGTAAGATGCAGAACTTGACAAGGTTAAGGTCAAATCCATAAAAGGATTTATGTGTCTGGATCCTCTTCAGTAGACTCCAGTACACAGGGGAGAGAATCAGCCCTTGACACAAAAACCTTGCTTACAGCCACAGAGAATCACATCCCCCCCACCGGGATTCAAAGCCCAGTGCTCTTTCCTGAACAAAAACACAGGGAAGAATTGGTATTGACAGAGAAATATTCTCCCATTACCTCTCCCCATTTATAAAATACCAAGTAGATCAAAATAAAGGGGTGTGAGGAGTGGGGATGGGGGTAGAAAGTAGGAAATAGGATCTACAGGTTTAAATCTCTCTTGTAGTCACCAGCTCAGCAATTTTTTTCTTTGTTTCTGTTCCACTAAAGTTGCAAAATTGCAAAATTGTTGCTAAGAAGTCCTAAGGAGTCCTTAGTCCCTCTAATGTGTACAATATGATACAATGCCATTTAAGACCATTGCACTTGCATCTGTTTAGTAGCTAGCCAATACACCCATCAGTACTGTAAAGTACTCCTGAAACTAGGAAAATTAAGTGTCAAAATTCTGTTTGTCCTAACCCCCACTCCAGGAGCTTCTAGATACATGGCTATACTGCATCACACTGTGGTTTTGCTTATTTCTGAGAAGAATACCTGTATCCAGGAAGAAGGATATCTTTACCCAAGAAACATTTTGCCAATCACCATGCAGAGGCTGTACAAAATGACTACTATGCCTATAAATCCTAATCAGAAAGAAAAAGAGTGTAGGATATGCAGGATGGTAGCACAGCTCAAAACACTTCTGTTCTTGGCTGATACCTTTCTTTCCTCTTTTCTATTCCTCTCTTCAACCCAGCTTGGAGAGTGCAGGAGGCTCCTTGCTGGAGCACTAACAATAACACTTTCCTCATGAAAAATACCCGCAGCAGAAGCCTGTCCTGTTGGACTGCTTAGAAAAGGTATGGCTGAAAACACCTTTCTACAGAATATATCAACAATAGGGGTATTCTTATGAGGACTCGCGAGGCTGCATGTTATGAGTCAGAAAGAGGTTTCCTCCCAGTTGGAGCGTTTGGAGTGCTGAAGGTTATAATGGATGGATATTAGCTAACAACTTTTCTGGGAACTCTTGTCTGGAAACTATGACACCTTTCATCTCCTGGGCTAGGAAGCAAACAATCAAGAGTTTCACTTGAAAGATTTTCTTTTGTGCCTAAAAGAAAGTCAAAAATCTGAGGACTCAGAGGCAGTCAGTGATGTTGACAGCTGGAATTAGGATATGGTGTGTGGGAAGTACAGTTGAGATGGTAACAGCAAGGAGTCTGGCAGAGCTTGTAGTTTCTTGTGCCTTCCTCTTATTTATTGCATAGCTCTGGTGGAAGCTGTTGGCTCTCAAATCAGGTATCAGCATCTAACTTGTTACTAGTAACTAAATCTAGTTACTTTTGCTAGGATTATCAGTAACCATTTGATTAAAAAAAATTAAAAGCAGTCAACCACTGACATTAGCTTACCATTGCCATTATTTATTATTGAAATATTTCATGAAAGCATAGTGGGAGACAAGGCCTACTAGAGCTTGTTACCTGTGTTTATACTTAAAACTTTGTTTATGCCTCTATTACTACCAAGAAGAATAAATTAACCTGGTGCTGGTAACAAAAAATAAGAATACTCCAAATAAATACTCTTTTAAGTATACCTATTTGTTCTATCTTATTTGCCTTAGACAATCACTTTTTTCTCAAGCAGTTCTAACTCAGATTTGGCAAACATTAGAATGTCTAAGTTTTATTGCTTACAAAAACCACCCATTAAATATACATCAGCTATATCATCATTTGTCATGTACACTGATGATAGTACAATTAAATTTTAACCTTGTAGAAGACTTCTTAAACATAGGTAATATTCTTATGCAACCCTTTTCATAATTCTATTTTCCTTTCCATCCAGTGCATAATGCCATTAGCTTTTTTAAATATCAGGGTCATTCCTGTACATGTCCACAATTCAGTCATGTACTAAGAAAACTTTTTACACCTACATTTTCCATTTTTAGCTTTTTAAAAATTAGACAAGAATAAGGCCAGAAAGCAAGGCAATTTCTTGAGCTCTATAAACACTAAAACAGGATTTCATGATGGTATTAATTTGTTACTCTTAAGAGAATAAGCCATTTGAAAAATTTGGCAGTGGATGGAGAGGAAAATTCCAGATGGACATTCCAGCTAAGAATATGAGCTTTTTGTGTTCCAACAGCTCTTAGAAAGACCTTGAGGTTTCAAAGACACAATCCATTTCCACGTATCTTGTAGTACTGACAGATAGCAAGGAAAGAGATGGATGACCATTGCACCATGATTGACAGATTTTTCCTTTAGAAGTATGTCTTCCCTTGCCATATCCTTCCCACCTCTGTCTGAAATGCACTGGATGTGCAATGAGCATGCAAATCCCAAAACCCATTCCAATGCTTCACTGTCACATGTACGGGAGAGAATTTATGACATTGTGCTGATTCAAAAGATGTGGCAAGAGAAGTAAATATAGAAGTAGACTGACAAATAAGTGCAAAAGGCATAACTGCAGGCTCTATTGTCTCTGTCCTGTTTGATTTACTTTGAAACTTTTAGTTTTAGTGGTGTGCAGCAAGCTCTTAAATTGCTCTGATTTAAGCTATTCCTGTACAAAAATCTGTCTCATTTCCTCTCTCTGTTGTTTACAAGCAAGCCCAAAGATGGAAAATCTCTGTTCTGATAAATGATTCAAGGACTGAATAAGCATTTAAGGGATACTAGAGAGATTTAAAAAATTGTATTGAGGGCAGGATGCTCTCCTGTCCCTGTTGAATATCGTCATCACTGACCTCCAGAAACAGGTTGTCTCTTATGTTTAATCTTAGTTCCTGAACCATTGACTAAACTGTCTTGAACAAGAGGCACAGAAAGTGCTAGTCCTGACAGTAGCCTGAAGATTATTCCTTTCTCCTATGAAATTGTAGAAATTATCTCAAATTTCCTCCAGCTGAGCAGGATGCCAAATGCTAGACCATGAAAACAAGGATGCCACATATAACATCTATACTGAATCTAGAAGGGGGAAGAGTAGTAATATACAAAATAAGCTTTGAATATTTCCTTAGGAAAATTAGGTTAGATTTGGACACAGATACTCGTCCATAGAGGAGCAGCAGTAGAAAAGAACTGAATTAGGGTAATTTTCCCTTACACTTTTTATCAGGACTTGGTGCTGCAGCACATGCTAGGATACACGTACAACCAAACAGGCTGCAAAAGCTTCAGAAAACAGCATACAAATGTGAGCAAGCAAGAAACTCCACAGACAGTGAAGATCCTAAAACTGGAACTTGCTGAAGGGAGCCTGGTGTATTAGAAAGGAAAGACTCCAGCTGGATCATTCAGCTTAATTTTCAACAAATTTTTGAAAGAACTTAAGAGAATGGCTTCTCTAGATCTCAGAACTGCTGTTCAGTGTCATTAAATATGCTCAGTAATCAGTTGGTATGTATGATTGCATCTTGCCCTCAGTAACATGACAACAACTTCCCCTTTAATTAAATGGGATTGCACCTGTGTAGGTAATGATACAGTTGGGCCTATAATAAATACTCAATATCTTTGCCAAAAAATCATTTAGTTGCATAATTTAGTGAATGTTAAATAATTATTAGGAACATATTTACTGAAATTCAGTTGTTCAACATCTATCTTCATGCAAATTATTGCTACACTTCGATAAATATTCATAGTAATCAGTATGTATTTAATTAACATACAATAACTTTCTCATTAAGTCTGACTTAAATCCTTTTAAGGGGGGAGCATTTCATTTAAAGTGTTACTGGAAATCTCTCTTTGGACACTTACATAATTTAACTTATTTTTTGTTTCTGACCAAAATAAAGGGCAATTGATGGTTGTGAGGTACTGTTTATTCATAGTATATGATCCTGTGCTTTGATAAAAATTCAGCCAAAGCATCTGAGCACAAAACAAGAATGAACTAACCAATGTTTTATTTATTTTGCTTGTGATTTTAATTATTTCAAAATAATTTATTTGGAAGTCATAAAAGCTTTGAAATTAAATGATAGAACAGTAAGATTTACAGTAAGAGACAAAGTAACAAAAAAATTTAAATTACATCAGATAGCAAATGAAGCTGAATATAAAATTTGATGGCATCTTTAGAAAACATGTAATTCAGTCACTATCCACTTTTCATTCAATTTTCAACTTGTTTTACCGTTTAATCCTTTGCTTGATCAGACCTATTAGTGAAATGGGTTATTTTCTTTTGGTTTAAGTACAATGTTGACTTTCAATTATAAGAAATTGTTTAACTTTCACCTTCTAATCAAATTATGTAGGATTTCATCTATCTGTTTTCCTTATTGTTATTTTGTTTTATGCAGAACTCTGTAAATTCTTTTATAGAGTAAGTTGAAGGGTTTAATATTCTGTGAAAAGTAATAATTTATACCAAATAATATATACCAATAATTTGAGATATACTAGACATATTTTTTCCTGAAAAAAAAAAAAAACAAACCAGCAGAGGGAATTAAAAGAATAGTAAAATTCTGCATTCAGATAGAACAAAGACATTTCAAATACCTTTCAAAATGTCAAAGATCAAGATGCTCTGGAATAATCTCCTAGATCATACATGCAGCTTCTCAGTTTGAGGTGATTCTCCAGTACTGCTTATATAATTTACCGCTGTCTCAGTGTTGTACACTCAAGTCTAGAGTTACTTCTTCCTTCACAGTGAAAACACAATCCATCGTATCAAATAGAACACCACCAGCTGGAGAAAGCTAAAATTGCCAATATTAGAAGAATTACTAGCTTTGTGCTTAAGGTATTTTCCTGAATGTAGTAATGCAGAGGTTCCAATTCATCCTGCAATTAATACAGGTGAGGGGTTAATGATGTCTCCAGTAAGTAATGGCCTATTCTAGGACACATTGCTTCACACCAGCAATAGTGTCTGAGGAAATACTTCACAAGGAACGCTTCACTGAAGCCAATACATTCATGTGAAAGTTGAACTAGACTTTTCTGACACAAAATACTAATCAGAAGATTCACAAAAGGGTGATAAAGTCACTTTTCAAAATTGCTTCTCCTCTTCCTTGGGACACAGCCACTGTGTAGCTGAAGTTGAGGTTGAGAGCTCTGTCTGGGGGAACCAGATCTGCTTAGAAGAGCTGAAGCTCTGTGGATGAGGATCCTCCTCCTGGGACCATTTCTGTATTTTGCAGTGCCACAGTTTTTGAACTGGCAGGAAGGACTCCACTTACCCCTGCAGCCTGGGGCTGTCAATCACCCTCTCTCTGCTCGCTCACAACATAAAATCAAATCTCAAAGCTTCTGTGTGTAGTAGAGGAGGAAGCTTTGTAAGTTCTCCTATCCTAAATATCTTATTATCTGCATCTAAGGTCTCCTCTGGGAAGAATGAGATGAATTTGATACCTATCATGTAGCAGGGACCATTGGGCTTTCAGATTTCCTTGGTCAATGTTGAAACCAATCAATTACATAAAAGAGCACCAAAGTCTTCTTCAATTAATGAAAAAAAAAAAAAAAAGAAAAAAACCATAGTGCCTCCAGATCAACTTGAACACCCTAGATAAAAATGAATTTGTGCAAACATAGGCATACAATGACATTTAAGGTGGTGTCTAACTGTGGGTCTAGAAAAGTCTGCCCTGGGCCCAGGGTCACATCTGCCATCTCCACAAAGATGTTGTCGGTAAACCAGGATGCTATTAGATACCTCTGTTAAGGCAGGTGAATCCCTTCCAAATGCTGTATGCTTAGAACACAGCATCTAAGAATAAATAGCTACTCTGCATTATATTTGTGTATAGAAGAATTTTGACAGATCTCATATCAAGTGAACCTATGCTCTGTAAGGTACCAAAATTTTGAAGGACTCTGGTGAAAGGAAAAAGAGAGACAAATTTTTTTCCTCCCTCTTCCTACTAACAAGATAGGAAAACTTGCCCAGCCTTGGCACAGATGAAACTGGTCACACACTTGAGGAGCAATGAGTGTTTCCACACTGAGTTTTTTGCCAACTCACATTCTATTTTAATGCAGATTAATTTTTCCTTTTATATAACTCTTCTGCTTCATATATATGATCATATACATGTATAAGTACTATAACCCACTGCATAAACCTTACTCAGGACTCTTGCTTGGCTTTTTATTTGTTTCACTACTCACCACTTTTTCTTTCAAAGATACTGTCTTTGGGGTCTTAGTGCTCAAATATGCCACCTTGTTTAATTTCAGTCCCCAGATTACCTATACTCCACAACTGTATTTTATCCCCTCTTTTTAATAGAAGGGTTTTATATTGGCAACAAGTACTCATGCATGTGAGGCTATAGACTTATTTACACTAAAAGAAGGCATCTCAAAGCAGTTTAAATTTTCTTCATGAAGAATTTTTGTAGTTCTCAGATGAGTAGTGCAACACATTGCTTCCTGTGTTTAAGTTTGGCAAAACCAAGAGTCCTGTTCAAGTAGTTGACTGTAGATCTTTTAATTTTCTTTTCTTTATTACCCACTTCCTTAATCCTGATGCATGGGAGCCTTTCACTGGTTTTGAAATAAAGGTGAATAGGACAAGGCTTTTAAAATGCAATGCACCATAGTCTTTATAACAAATTTATCTCCCAGACCTCATCCCGTGGATTATACAGAGCAAATAGGCTGTATGTTTTGCACTGTATTTTAAAAGATAAAAAAACTGAAGAAAACTCAACAAGAACATAAAATAAGACTGACTTAAATTATATATCAAGTATAAATTTAATATTTAAAATGTGTTTGATACTTAGGAAATTAGCTTCATAACTCATTGGAGACTCTCTACCTTTTGAGTTACTTTCCTTCCTTATTATTTAGCAACTGATTATGGTTTCTTGTCTATATTCACTGTACTTTGTGTGGGAGAATGTGTATATATGTAAAAGGACACACGCCTGTATGTGTGTTTCTGTGTTTTCTCATGAAAATAGCAAATACATACTACCACTTACCACTTCTTCCTCTTTCTTGAATCAGTGTGTTATTGCTTCACCAGACTAGCAAATTAAAAACAATTTCCAATTTCTTTCACAAATACCTAGTGGCTAAAGATTATTAATGCATTTGTTGGACTGGCATAAATTCAAAAATTGCTCAGTTAGGGAAGAAGAATATAAAGCATTGATTGTTTACAATCAGATTTTTGTAGTCTATATTTTCCTCATGGAGGTGAAAGTTTATCTCATTGTACAACACCGGTTATAATTTCACCACAGCAATTAATCAAAACTGATATTTTGAAGCTGCAAATCACCACTTTCTCAGGCTACAGAGTAAGCAAACTGTTGGTCCTTCCCTTAATACCTTCCTTTAAAAATAATAGCTGCCAGCAAGTTACAGTTTTATCTCACATATATGAGAGTACTCCAATAAATCACTTCTCCTTACAGCAATTATAGATTATGAGGCTTTTGTAATCATAAAATAAGCCCAATAGTCCACTGCTTTTCTCAGAAGATTGAAAATCACTGTGTATTATTTTCTTTGTGTGGATGTATGAGCCTCCTGTTTCTCAGGGGCTAGTGTTACATCTAGCCATGCTGCTGGTATGTACCTTGTATACCAGAAATGTCTCCTACAAGTTGGGAAACATTAGGGTGTTTTGTCAATTTCTGACATATTTCCCTATAAAAGAATCAAGTGCATTTCAGGTGTTTTAACTCCCTAAAATAATTCTTTTTGTTCTCCTTTATTTTTCCCTGGGTACAAGATAATTTTCTACAGAACAGTGTTTTGAAATGCTCTGGCACTGCAAATAGTACATAAAAGCCACTGGAATGAAGTCTAAGATGGAGGTTTGTCATAATTCTCTCTTGAAACAATTATGGCAATTAGATACACTGATACTTTTGTATCTTTAGAACCACAATATTTGGAGAGCAGTGATTAGAAGGAGTTTCTTACTGGAAATAGATCTAAAACTATGGTTTTGATGACATTCTTAGAAAAACATTTGTGCTATAAGCAAGATAATGATGACAGATAATCAAGGTCAGGGTAATTACTTTCTATATTTGGATTAGTATTACCCTGGGTGTTATATACAAACTATCTACAAACATCAATCTATTGCTGTCCTTGTTCCGGAACAGACTTTTCACTTTTACATTATGGGCTTTAATGCATGTGCCAATATAAGAACTCAAAAAAAGAAGAAAAAGTTGTATTTTTTTTTAAACTCTGAAGGTTCAGTATAAAAAAAATTAAAGAAAAAGAAGAAAGCACAGCAAAGTTGGCTTTAAAGTTGCAAATATGCGAACTCAGAAATGCAGATTGCAAAACAGTACTTTATCCAAGAGAGTGTTGGGTGGCAGAAACTAGCTAGCATTCAAAATGGAACTGGTGTGTCAGGTTCTTATTTACATTTCTGATACTCCTGAAATTAATAGATAGCTCTTTGCTTTAATCTTTTCATATCAGCCACAAACTGCTTGTATGTGTTTTATCATAATAATTTTGATAGGAATTGAATTTTATTCCAGTGGTATTCATTTTCTAATTTTCAAGCTCAAGTTGTTGGATGGTAGCTGTGCTTCAGGGTGATATAAGAGCCTTACATAAACAGTGCTTCAGAACTATACATACATCTTGACTGGACTAAATCAACAGAGATAGTAGTGTGCTGATTCAAAGGCACACATAAATGAAAAATATTTCAAAGCCAAAATAATGTGATCTTCTGAGCTATGAGTTAAATTTAATGTTATAACAAAAGACAAGGTCAGTAAAGTGAGCCTTATTCCTTCAGATTCTTTGTTTTAATGCTATTAAATGTCTGGACATAGTAAACTCAGTGCCCCCTCCCCCAACAAATCTGCTTCTGAATTATTTGTCTTTGAAATTACTCATTTTTTTCCTCCAGCTGTGTTGTAATGTTCAGCTGAGGCTATAAATAAACAGCTCTTTCAAATGTCATTGGCTAACATCATCCTATGCATTGATCATGGAATGACGCTTCCAAGTTTCTATTGCATTGTGTACTGGATGTTCCTGGCCTAAAATGTGTGTAGTTTGTGGTAATTTGGTATGAACACTCTTGAGTTCATCAAGTTTTACAGCTTCTGCATCATCAGTCACAAATGTAAATCTTCTGCCATTTTCATACAGTAAAGTCATGATAAAATGATTCTTAAGCTACAAAGTGAAGGGAAAAAATACCCTTTATCTCAGTGGTGACAACTTGTCTCTCTCTATTTTTCATCCAAATAAGCAGAATGCTGTAAATCCTGTTCAGCAAACCTAGACTTGAAGAATTAATCAAAGGTTTGTTTATGAGCTATTTGGAGCAGATTAAATGTTGTGTTGACAACATAATTTACAAATTATCTATCCACATCAACTGAAGCATAGCACCTGATCCTGATGTCAAGGAGAGCAGATCTGAGACACAACTGAAGACCTTAGCCAGTATGATAACCTCCTGAACAGAACCTCTAAAGATAGTCCTAGAAAACTTGTACTGGCACCCAAACATATGCACTGTCACCCAAACATTTCAGCAAGGATGAGAAATGTTCACTGTGCAACTACTGAGCATGAATGTTCAAGTGGATCAGTTTTCTCAGTGGGACAGATTATCATTATCTAAAGAAAAACATATGACCCAAAACTCTCCAGCTTCCTTTGTGTAGTAGTTGGTGCTAGTGAATTGTTTTTATAGATAAACATTTTAGTACGCCATTTAGGTTCCAGATTTTGCAAGCATTCTCATGAATATATTAAAGAAGAAAACCCAACAAGCAAACCAAAAAAAAAAAAGCTCCAGAAACTTGAGCCAGCAATGTGTCCTTGTGGCAAAGGTGGCCAACAGCCACCACGTATATAAACAAATTTTTACTGTGATGGGTGTCAGACACTGGAACAGGGGTCCAGATTCTTCATCTTTGGAGGCATTTAAAACCTCACCTTCCTTTGTAAGGACCGAAATTATAGGCTTTGAAAAGTTTAAAATGCACATCCATCTTACCATATTTACTTATGTATTGTATATTTATACATACATACATATTTTTCTATAGAAATCCTTTAGATATCTATATATTTTGAGGGAGATGGAATTCTTTTTCTGGCAATATATATGACTTTTACAAAAGATTTTACTCCATCGGAAAATATTAAGACAGGACTTAATTTCTTCCAAAATCAAGGCCTGTACTTGAAGTGGCTGGTCATGACTTGCTGGTTGACGAGTTCAGATAGAGGCTGGCTTTCTACTGAGTAACAGTGAGCTCCAATGGAAAGAAGCAACAACATTTTTAAGGGTCTTGCACTACAGAAGAAGCAGCAAAACTATGACTATATGATTCTTAGTCAGACATCATTAACTGCTGAATAACGGGATTGAGGAACTGCCTTTTTGGAATAAATGCAAGGAAGGCTCCAGGGAGACTTTACAAGTGGTTTTTAAGAAAGATGGAAGCAGACTATTTAATAAGGACCTGTAGTGATAGGAGAAGGCATAAGGGTTTTAAACTAAAAGAGGGTAGATTCAGGTTAGATATGAGGAAGAAATTTTTAAAAATGAGAGTGGTGAAACACTGGCATGGGTTGCCCAGAGGGGTGGTAGATATCCAACTCCTGGAAACATTCCAGGTCAGATTAGACAGGGTTCTAAGACAGCTGTTCTCGTTGAAGATGTCCCAGCTCATGGCAGGGGACTGGACTAGTCTGGCCCCTTCCAACCCAAACTATTCTATGATTCTCTGATTCTGTATCTTCCAGTATCCCTAACAGATGCAAAAGGGTTCACAAGACCATTCCTGGAACCCCAATTTCCACTTCCATTTTTTTTTCCAGAAACATATTTATCATTACTGGATGTGAGAATCTATTGCTTTTTAACATGACATTTTACTTCAGCATTTGATCAGATACTGGTATTTCAATATCTGATAGCTTCCATTTTTCCAATACTGCTATTTTATTGTGATTAAATAATTGATTTAGAAATGCTTTGAAACAGTTAAATAGCAGGACTTTAAGTGGAAGACTGGATGGATGACAGCAGCAACGTGTACCTATGAAATCGGGAGAGTAGGATACGTCCATGCAAACTCGTAGACCTGTGCACTAGCCACATCAGTTTCGCAAACAGCCATACTTGCCTCAGGTGGAAGTTCGAGTTTCAGGAACTATGGACTCTTTATGGAGAGAAGACAGGGCTACAACCAGGAAGTCAGCATTAGATTCAACAGATTTTTTGAGTGTCTGGGTTTACCACACCCATCACATTTCTCAAACAGCTTTAAAGATGACAGACTGGATTTTTGCCATCTGAGAGTTTAGTTGACAATAAGTATTGGGTTTCTATTAAAGGGTGAGAAAAAAAGTAAATAATGTCATAAGATTGGTTTGCTTCATCTTGTAGACATTCCTATACAAACAGCATGAGACTCATTAAAAATACTACTGCTTGAGAATTTTACAGTATTCTGCAAACTGATTCATTCAAGAAGTGCTCTATTTCTCGTTGTTTGAACCAATTCATTTGCAGAAGGTGCTGCATTTCTCATTGTTTAAAGTAATTTATTTGCATGTGCTGAGTACTCCCAAGCTAAAAGATGCTTAAATTGTGAAAACAAAGCCCTTTCTTCATGTTACTGGCAATGCACTGCAAGCAACAGCATACAAAATAAGCCAAGATGCAAAAGATTTCATTAGATTATTAGATTCTTAGAGATTAATATTAACAACTGGCAGTATCCTTTGTAACAATAGGATCTTTTCTTTGCAACAGCTAGTTTTAAAATGGAGTGTTGTTGTCCTTCTTATCACTTAGTACCAGATGAGAGTAATAAGAAAAGCACATCCTCTATCCAACAGCTGGGAACCCCAGCTTCATAGATAAGAGAGGTTGTGTAGTTCTGACAAAAACTGAAATGTCCTGAAAAATTTTCTAGGAATAATGGGATCTATATAGAAATGCAAAGGACAATTTAACAGATTTGTACAGCCATTAATCTTATGTTTTAAGCTCATCTTCGAAAATATGTACCTAATTCAGGCTTGCTGTAATTTACACTTTCTTTCAGATTTCTGAATAATCTACATAGATATTCTTTGGCATTAAGAAACAATTAAAATCAGTGGTCATAAAACAAAAATAATTGCTTTGAACTGAAGTTTTCAGACTGGTATGCCGGCATTTTGGATGTTAAATTGAATGTGTGAAACTTGAATGCAAACCTTTTTAGTTAGACTGAGTGGAAAAGGGCATCTAGTGTTCATTTTAAGACCTCTTTTCAGCTTATTTTTGGAAGAGAACAACTTATTCTTCCTTTACTGTAATTTGTAAAGTTTAGAGAATAATTGCTAAGCACTACAACCTAAAGTCCTTGAAAATGTAAGTACCTACACTGGGAATGAATATATTCTTAGCTGCCACCATCACTTTCCTGTCCTGGCTGAAGGACTCTAAACAATGCCATAAAACATTTTAGCCCCCAGGCCTCTTTGGTCCAGATTCAGCAGTGTCTTTTGCCTCTCTCAAAAGGTCGTGAAGAGACACTGATTATAGCTTGGAAACAAGAAGCCTCTGTAGGTTTAGATACTAAATTCTTCACAAATTGTTTCTGAAATTGATCTGTTATGTCCCAGGAAAAGAAATCATTCCACCTACATACATTTTCTTAATCCCCCTCAGTAATGTTTTGAGGAATAATTAGTACAAAAATTAATGGCGGCAAATGCAGCTGACAGTGTGGTTCCTAGAGATGGTAGCTAAAAACATATCTACACTGAATTTATGAAACAACGGTTGCTCAGCATACTACGTACAACAAGGTGTCCCAGAATTACTCTCAGTGCAATGGTGGAGCAGCCCTTTATGACCAATAATCTGTCTGAATTTACCTTGTTTTCCAACCATTAACTTGAAAATCTTGAATAACTCCCTCCCGAAATCTTGAAGTAATCAGAATTTTCCAGGGGAACAAAAAAATGCTATGTGAAAGGGCAAGGCGTTTTTCTAAGGAAATATTTATCATCTTATTTTAACCTAAAACAAAAATGGAAGCTGAAACATGGCTGTGGTGAGGGTTGCTTGGTGTTGCTATGAGTAAAGGGGGGATGATGTACACTAAAAAATAGGAAACTGAAAATTGCATGAGGAAAGTAGAACATTCTCACCCATACAGGTCCCTATTAAGGGAATCTGTAGAGGAAGGTTAGTATGTCAGTTTGTGTTTTGGGAAAAAAAGAGTTTTAGAGAAAAGCAGCTAGAGAAATTCCTGAATTATGATTGCAGCTGCAAATAAACCCAATTGTTTTTCCTATTATTGTGTAAATCAGTACATTTCTAGAATTCATGTGTTAGTAGACAGATACTGTGAATATGTTGTAAAACACAAAGCTAAAGGTTAAGCATCTTCAGATAGCTAGAAAATATGTGAATTGCCTAGATTTTAAAAAATCCTTATATGACTGTTTGTTAAGGTTACCACAAAACCTCTATATTGAGAAAAGTGTTCCTTGGGTTCCAATGTCCAGAACATTTGAAAGGCAGTAGTAACTCATATTTATATTTCTCAACATCTTTATTATAAAAGATTTTTTCTAAGAAAAGAAGCTTTCCTAAGAAAGCTATCACCTGTGTTGTTTGTAGCAAGTATTTAGAATACAGCAATAAAAAATTTGTCAGGCTGTGGAATTGCCTTTTCCTTGTCTCTTAAAATTCCATACATGTTTAGCCAAAGTATCAACTTTCATTTTTTCATCACCAGTTCTTTAAGGGATAATTTAGCATTTTGTAAAGGTGCTACTTGACAGTGAATATTTTAAAGGCTTAGACCCAGCTTGTTACCAATATAACCATAGGTAAAATAAAGGGCGTGGTACTAAAAATGCTTAAGAATGAGCAGAATGTACATGAAATTTGGCTAATTGACACCCTGTACTAGAAGTCACTTTCCATGTCAACTAATTCACTTAATAGCAGTATAATGTCTCCCATGCTTTACATCTGTGTTGCAATGTCTAAGGAGCTGTGGGGAAGACATTGAAATTGTAACTAATGAGAATTTTTAAACGTCTTTTAAAGTTAAAAGGCTGTTATTTGCTTATAGAAGTCAAGTCCTAGAAGGGTTAAGAATGCCAAATGTATGGTTGTGAAGTGTCCTTGATGCAAACCTTATTCATGTGCTACGATATGCAAAGCTATATGCAGAGTACTGCCTCTTTCAGCCCTGTGAGTGCACAGAGGTGGAGCAGACTCAAGATCATATAATTGATTACATGTCTAGCACTCTCTGTCTGCTTCATTTTGTACCACAGATAACTTATTTTAAATATAGGCTTTTTGTGGTAATTATAATAATTGGAATTAGGTGGTTGCATTTTTATGTATTTATCAAATATTTGAAGATATTTATCATCTGTCTCACATTTCATAATTTAGGGATGAATTGTAGATAACTGAATTATAAAATCTCTCTTATTTATATTTCCTGTTTCCTCAGCCTTCTTCTTTAAAAAAGTAAAAAGAAATTAAAAAAAAAAAAGGTCCTGCAGAGGTGGTTCCTTATTCCTGGGATGTATTTCAGAAGAGCTCCACTCAGGGGCAAAGGTCCCCCCATGAAGAGCAGCTTGCAGGGTAGATGCTTCTGATTGTGCATTTTATAGGGAGGTTATTTCCTCCACAGCACTTCTATAATAGCCTGGCACACTTCAAACGCAATGGCAATATAAGTGAGGAAAATAAATCAAAGGCATTTTGGGAAACTAAATTCTTTGGGTATAAATTTTGCCTTTGGATATTACAAACACATGAATCTAAAATGGATGCAAAAAAAGTGTGGAGTGAGTATCCACAGGAAGTATTCAGCCTTCAAATTACTCATTGCACACAGCAATTAGTTACACAACAAACATTTTCAGCCATTACTCACAGTGTAAAACAACCTTTAATAAATCAGTACAGACGATCCGGTGTGATACATACCTTTTTAGGCATATTCTCCAGAAATAGTCAACAAGTGCATTACAACTCATTACAACTCACTCAACAGAAAAGCAAGTGCTTTGTATACTAAGGAATTCATTCAGTCTATGTGTAATGTTACAACATAAATTGGAACTATGCAGATATATAGTGAGGAAATTACAGATGATTTATTAATTATTTCAAAATTCAATTACAATTAAAAAAACCCCACCTCTCCCTTTTAGTATTATCCATCACTAAGGTTTTCCCCTTCTGCTACTGAACCTATGGTGCTTCATGCACAGCAGTTGCAAAAGAGAAAATTTCTGGTTTTCATGTCAGGATACACATTTTGCATTTGGAGACAAGGTATTTTTGTTTACTGCATCATCTTTAATATTCCTCAGAATAAGGGTGTGTTAATGTGCTGTGTACAACATACTAAACCCCTGACTATTCGTAGAATATTCAGCTGGAAAGAAAGGCTTGCTTATGGTCCACTAGTGGCTCAAAGCAGACTAGGTGCTTAAAAATGTGGGAAAGAAGATCTGCCTGTCTGAAATACTGCACCAGTGCTGGTTCTCCCTGCTGTCCTCTCATACAGGCTAAAGCAGTCAGCCATGCAGGGAACTGCTTTGGTTTCAGAAGCTGGCTGCTCTGCATCATTTTTACATCATTTGTCAAGTGACTCTGTTTAAGATTAGATCACCATTTCTAGTTAAAAGTAATTTTACTTAAGCTATTAACATGAAGCAGCATATAAGTTACACATTTATACAAAGCGAAGCAAATCACTTACAGCACCAGAGAAAAAATGATTTCTGAATTATTTTTACACAAGAGAAGAATGAGGATGGTTAGGAAGAGAGGCTGTTTCACAAAGGAATCCAAAGTAAATTCGTTGCATAATTTAGAATTGTATTAATATTTTATCCATCTATCTTCATTGACATCTTGATATCTTTGATAAAGAAAGCAAGAGTTGTGAATATGCCAATACAAATCAAATTTGCTTTTTAGTTTCCTAAAGCACTAACTAGAAGAGTACTAAAAGGGCCATTTTATTTTTATTTCAGCCCTGGCTCTTTCTATTCCTATCTTCTTTTTCAGTTTCTTCATCTTCTGTTTAAAGCCTTAGCTCTGTGTAATCATTACAAAAGATATAGCCTGTGTCCTGAAGGGCTTGTATTCTAAGATAAATTCCAACAAGAGAATAACAGACGGCATGACGGAAGCAAAGGCTAAGGAAAGGCCCTGTCTAAATACATGTGTATTACTATCTCTGTGTACAATTTGATGGATACTTTCCCCTCCCTTTTTAAAGAATAAGACCACAATTGGGTCTAAAAAGAACACAAGACCAAAATTGGGATATCTTTATTCAATCTGCAAAATGCAAAAGTAAATCAGCCAGTAGCACCAGAAAAAGAATAGACTCCTTCATTCTTCACTCTCTTTTTCTTATTCTTGTGTTTGTAAATAAAGTTTCAGACAAATTTTATTTATTCTGCTGTTCAAATTCAGACTGAATGAGTGTTCAAGCACTCACAACTATACATGCCAGAGTAATTTTCTCTACAGGCCATGTATTCTTACTAACAGAGAGAAGAGGTGCACTTTCTGCTGCATTTGCTCTATTAATTACAGAAATGTTTTCTCTGGGAGATACCCTCAGCACTATTTTCTGCAGACAGGTTGGGAATCACAAACCTATAACCCACTTGAAGTGTTCAAATCTTGTACTTAAAAAGGCTTAGATTTCCCATGTTTTTCTATAAGGTAACCTTTAAAAGGCACCTCAGTTTTCAGTTATTGAACAGTTAAAATCCATTTCTTTCTACCAGGTATTGTATTATCTTTGGTCCTTGAACAAGATGCTGGAATTTACAAGCTCATAACATGGTTTCGCTTATGAATGGTCAATTATTCTAGATATTCATTGATTTTACTGACTATGCAGGGGATCTTATTGATTATACCTTGAGAAGATATTTGCGTTTTTTGCTTTGTATCTATTTGTTCACTGCATTACAGATGTTTTAAAGCCAATTAGAGTTAATACCAAAAAAAGTGAGCAATCTCTATGCTTACTTTCTCTGTATAGGTTTTCTTTCACTCTTACAAATAATGATTTATGCAAAGTCACCAAGACAGCTATTGCTTCCATTGTGGGGTTTATTATCTCCAAGATGAGCAGACAAGTCATTAAGCTCCCATAGAAGGATTAGCATACAGAAAGATCACTGCATTGTGATTTTCTGGTTACATGGTTCAATACAATGATGGTTTAAGGAAGGAAAAGCCAATTCTAGCATTGTCATTATAGAATACTGTATGTTGTCAATAGGCAGTTATAAATACTATCTCCTGTAAGAGCTACTTGTCCATAAAGAGGTGTTTCTATAATGTATCAATGGGATCAGTAATACATGAAAATGACTTGTGAAGACAGGATTTATCTTTCATATTACTTAGGGATGCGATGAGAGGCTGGACACGAGCCAGCAACGTGTGCTTGCAGCCCAGAAAACCAGTTGTGTCCTGGGCTGCATCCAAAGCAGCATGGCCGGCAGGTCAGGGGAGGTGATTCTCTCCCTCTGCTCCACTCTGGTGAGACCCCACCTGGAACACTGCATCCAGCTCTGGGGACCTCAACATAAGAAGGATGCAGGCTTCACTGCGAGTGGTGAGGCACTGGAACAGTCTGCCCAGAGAAGTTGTGGATGCCCCATTACTGAAAGTGTTCAAGGCCAGGCCACCCTGAGCAACCTGGTCTAGTGAAAGATGTTCCTGCCCATGGCACGGCAGTTGGAACTAGATGATCTTGAAGGTCCTTTCCAGCCCAAACCATTCTACAATTCTGTGAGTACCTAAAAATATTTTTTCTATTGTATCTTCTACTCTAAAAGTCCTGCAAATCTGCAAACCTTTCTTGTAAATGCCTGTGTACATTTTCTCATAACAAACTAATTTTCAAATAACTAGCCAAATTAAATCTCTTCTTAAGGATCAAATTCTGGGTGCTTTGCTCCAGCATTAATTCAAAATATATATTACACCTTGCACTGAATATGCTCTGTCTGGCATATTATGTCACAAATTTTTGTATCTATTGCAAACCAGAAATATGATGTTTAGAATTTTCACGTTTTATAATGAAAGTAAAAATGAGGAAATAAAACATCTTCAATCATGTTTTATGCCTCAGTTTGTATAAAAGGATTCAAAACTGCTCTGTTCTGCAAGACACTTAGGGTAGGGAGTTCATTTGATTTTAGGTTTTGGCAATCAGAAAAATCTTTATTATTCAATGAAAATTTTTTTTTTTTTTCCAAATCCAGCAGTGTGCACTACACCCTGGCAGCCAGGACATATCCAAGACATCCCAATGCGGGATAAAATGCATATGGCTGGGAAATTTAAGCCTTTTGCAAGGGATGGGATCAAGGTATCAACATTTTCACATACATCATATATACCACACTGTCACATTTTAAAAGTTGCAGGTGTTCCCAAGAAAATGAGACAAATATTGCCTTTTGTTATAGTCCATATTAAAAAAGTTCCACACTTCTCTTATAGATCACATAGCTCATGTGATTTTGTCCTTATAGACTGACATCTATAAGATGTCGTATGATACTTTGATGACCCTGAAACATGGGACGCACACAGGTTGAAGGGAAGGGATAAAATAAATACAGAGCACTTATTCCTGAGGTCAAAATAAAATGGCAAGAGAGAAATATAGCCTTCCATTAAAAAACCTGAAGTCTAGATGTACAGCTTTCTGAAAAATAGTTGAGGTGGCAGACTTTCAGCTAGGACTTTTGAGAAATCTGAGAGACCATAATGAATAGAGATTTAGGATGTGAAAATAAGTATATTTTTTGTTGTCAAGAGTTCACCTTCTCTGCACACTCAAGCAGTCTGAGTAGATGCTCAGAAAGGTTATGCTCTGCAAGAAAAATCAAACTGTGCAGGACAGTGAAGAACCATTTAGGAGAGATTCTAGTTTGAAAACGTGGTCATCATCTTTATTTTAAAATATGCACATTTTGCAAGAACATTTGTTTGTCATCAGCCTGACCTGATGATCATTTTAACTAAAATATTATTTTGTAATGAATATTAAAGCAATATCTTCTTCACTTTACAGATTATACTTTGTTAGATAAAAATGCACAAGGGAAACTAGTTGTGTATACTTAAGCAGAGGTTTGATGGAGCACTTCATCCATTTCCTGCTTGGCTCAAATCCCATAGAATTATAGAATCATAGAATGGCCTGGGTTGGAAGGCACCTTTAAGATCACCTGGTTCCAACTCCAGTGCTATGTTCAGGGATACCTTCCACCAGACCAGGTTGCTCAGAGCTCCATCCAACTTGGCCTTGAACACTTTCAGGGATGGGGACCTGCAACTTCTTTGGGCAACCTTCTCTAGTGTCTCATCACCCTCACAGTAAAGAATTTTTTCCTAATATCTAATCTGAACCTATTCTCCTTTAGTTTTCAGCCATTCCCCCTTGTCTTGTAGTGACATGATCTTGTAAAAAGTCCCTCTCCAGTTTTCTTGTAGGCTCACTTCAGGTACTGGAATGTTGCAATTATGTCTTCTCAGAGTCTTCTCTTTTCCAGACTGAACAAACTCAATTCTCTCAGACTTTCCTCATAGGAAAGGTACTCCATCCCTCTAATTATCTTGGTGGCCTCCTCTGGACTATCTCCAACAGATCTATGATGTAGTTAGTGATGTCTTCAAGTCATAATTCATATATCAAATAAGAAGTATAGATAAAATTGCTCTAAGCACATACAGTAGAGAAAAGCAAAGGTCAGTCAAATCTTGTCTTCTACCAATGGCTACAGAAATCCATCCTTACACTCCATTTAGGTGTTTGGATAAGAGAACCATCTTTGGGTAAGAGAACCATCAAACCCTTCTGTTCTAGACCTGTACAAAGAAGTCAGACATGCTGTTGGTTTGTGAAAGAAGTCTTTGATGAGAGATTTTTGACCCATGGTAAATTTTTTGCCGTTCAGAAGAGTGTGCCACTCTTTATTTAATAGCCAGAGCTAATTTAGTCTGCAGGAAGTAATTTATCTGTAGCCAGCTCACCAGTATCCAGTGGCCTAGAATGATGGACTTCTAACCAAATACTAAAAATTAACAGAGAAAAGTTGTAGTTAATAAAAATTTCCTCTGCTGTAGGCCAAGATGCATGAATTAATAGTTTCTAAGCCCAGAAGGGGCTATTATGATATCTTTGTAGTTAGCATAAGCTAGAACATTAATATTCTTCCTTTTATTCCACTGTTTTGACTACAGGAGTCCCTAAAAAACATAATTTGTACCAATTTAAAGGCGTACAGACTGGAGAACCTACTATATCTTTTACTAACTTTCTGCGGTATCTAATTATTTTCATTCTTAAGAAAGTGTGGCAAACTTATTTTTGTCAAAATTCAGCTTCCAACCATTGGACTGTTTTAGTACCTTTGTCTCCTAGATTACTCTTGTCTGCTATCAAAGAGGTCTGTCTCATGTAGGAACTTCCTTAAGTCACTTCTTAAACAACTGAAGAGATGACTTTGAAAAAGCCATTTTGAAGTGAATGAATAATAAACTGAAAGTTTTATGCAGATTTTTGCTCATGATATTTTTATGTGTTCAAACTGTAAAAGTTAAATGTCATCAAATACAGCTGTACGTGGAATCACCAACATTAATTCAAACGCAAACTGAACTTTGTTAGAACTTTTTCGATTTACTTTATTCTTTCTTTCTTTTATATCTAGCCTGTAACTGTTTGAAAAAGAATATCAAATTTTATATAGCAATGAATAAGTAGTTGTCTTGAGTTCATTTTTGTACACTCACTTAAAACTTTTTACTTTTTATATTTTCAATAAAATGATTCTTTTATGAGTCATAACTTTTTAACCATATTATTACAAAGAATAAATTGTATAGGTATATAGGCCGCATTAGATCTTTCAAGTGTTCAACGTTGTGTTCACCATAAAAAGATACTGAAGTGGGGTTCATTATTATGTTGGAAATATTTGGAAGGCTTGAGAAAAGGATATTTTTGTAAAATCTTGTCAGTGGAAAGATGACTAGTATGTGCTAAAAATTAACAGAAGGTTATTTAAGGCCTAATTAATTCTTCTGGCCTATTAAGATAGACTGAGCTTTGTAAGTGCTCATCACTAAATATTCTGCAGCAGTGCTTATAGTGTATAATGAATAACACTCAGCAGTGATAGCACAGCATCACCCTTATTCCTTCAGAGCAAGTTTTTCTCAATTCATTCATCATTTCTTTCAGCTTCTTACAGTTGCTCCATAAAATCAGCCACACTCTATATTTGACAAAAAGGTTATCAAAAATAGAAATGCCTTGAATATTAAATTTGTTTAGTAAGTATTACAGATCTATGAATATGGAGTACATGGGTTTATCATACAGAGTATAGAAATATCCAAAAGGAACCAAGATATGTCAAGTCAAATGGAAACCCAAAATATCTGTCCCCAAGTTAACAAATTCCTTCTTAAATACAGGTTCTTGTTTGGGTTTTTCACTTCTTTCACTTTTCATGGGCATTTCAATAGCCCATGTTCTCTAACATTAGTGCTTTAGTTTTGGGCAAGTATTAGGTTTTTAATAGAGCTATTTAACAAAAATTCTGAAATTAGTCTTCAGCAACATCATTAACCTGTTTCAGCTTTTGATTATGGACAGTTTGGTTGTCTGGATGTTGTCTAAATTTCTAAAAGAGCAGGAGACTAACAGAATCATAGATTATGTCCCTTAGGTATTTATATTGGCAAATGGCTTTTAAACCTTTCTCAAGACAAGGGGAATTGTAAGGTAAATGAGGTATATTTGCTCTCTTAGACACAGATGACAAATACAATAAAAATAGTGGAGAAAATTTCTTACTGAAAGCATATAGCAATGGTGTTGGTAAACAATAAAAAATATTAAATTTGTTATACTTTAGAAGAGCAGAGAGTGAATTAAGATAAAGTGAAAGCATTTAACTGTTCTGTTCAAAGACTAAGAAACATAAAAATCAAAGTTAATATACTTTGTCTTGCAGCTGTAGAGTAGCCCAGTAGTCACTGAAAAAGCTCATTAATTTCCAAGCAATTAACTATAATTAATAAGACACCCCAGGAGTGTGTGTTCCTGAGAGATAATGTCAGCCCTTGGGTGTGACCTACTGTGTGATGTTATCTCAGCATGGCTCAAATTCCATATTCTTCCCAAGCTAATAAAATAAGGGTTCTTCTAAAGGCCACTTTGGTAACTTTGGTCATTGACTTTCATTCCCATGGTCCAGAACATTAGTAACACAATCAGCACAAATTATGAAAAAAGGACATGTACAACAAACTGAAAACAAACAAATTTAGCAGCAGAGGGAGAAGACAGAGCAGTCAAACCATGAACAGCATATGTCATGCACTAGCAGAGCCTTGAAGAAACTTTTGGAAACAAAAAACAAAAAAGAGGCTTTGAAGCCAGATATCAAATCTTTGTAATACATCACAGGTAATCAAAGACTGAAGCAAGTATCACCTGAAATCATGGCTGTTTTGACTATACCTAATTGTACATTAAGAAAATTCTAACCCTTTCTGAGAACTCAAGGCTTGGAGATAGCATGCTGCTGAGAATGTTCTTCAGAGATGTCTGTGGTTAAGGTTCATTTATGTTTTACCTTACCAGATGCAAAGGAAATACAGAAATGGCAGGAGATTGCAAGGGATGAGCTGGAGGCTGGTTTGAGTACTAAGAGAAGGGTGGAAGAAAGGGGAGATTGATGCTACGAACTGCTAAGGTGACAAAGGGAGGTCCTTTGGGTGTATTTATTACAGTACAGCAGAGATTGTGGAAGTTGGTAAAGGAGGCAAGGTATCATGGAAACTACACTGTTTCACTGGCAAGTTGCAAACTGGTGTTGGTCTCCCTGGAGCAACAAACCTGTCAAGAAACCGTAAGGAGAGTCATTCAAGAAGTTCAATAACATTTACAGTTGACTGAATCTGAAGTGTCCTTACTAAGACAGAACCTTGGAAAGAATAAATATTGGGCCTCAGACCGAGCATTATGGAGCTCATTAACCAGTTGTGCTGTGCAGTGATGAAGCTGTGAAACAATGTTACGTGAACCATCCCTTAGCAGACAAGTGTGTGGTGATGTAGGGAGGAGAGATTACATTACTTCTGATGTCAGAGCGAAAATTCTTAAAAATTACCTAAACCTGGAATCTATTCAGTAAAAAAACTGGCTCAAAACAACATGGTTTTAATGACAAATTACTTTCTTTAAATACACATTTCAAATTTTTTCCAGTGTTTAGAATGTAAAAGAATCCTCTCTTTCTGTACATCATAATTTAGCAAGAGTTCAGATTCCAGCTTTATCTTTCAAGCATCTGTAGTACTTGTGAATCTTGTTCACTGATATATTTGATTGTAATGACATTCTCCTTCAGAGTTTACATGGTTATGTTTTATGTTCTCATCATTAACATATCTCTGCCTTATTATGTATGGCCCATGCAAAGGATTTCCTCTCTGCCTATAAAACACTCAATTCCAGCAGACTAAAAAATAAACCTGTTTTAATAGATTTGAAGAAGGTATATAGCTGGGAAGAAGATCATGTTCATGTTGGAGGGGCTCTGCATGTCTGTATATATTATTATGTTAAGTACATGAATGTGCTTTCAGTTTTAGACATAGGAATCTCTTATTACTGTAAATTTAATAAATAAGATAATTATTTCTTGTTTAAAAATTCAAAATTCCTAACTACAAAAGGAATTTAGATCAACTTTTAATTAACAGAGTCTCTGTTTTCCTCTCACTGTAAAGAATTCATCAAATCCTCTGTATCTAGAGATATCATTCTCCGAAGATATTTTTTTTGGTAACAAATGAGGTGACCAGATGTCCCAGTTTTTCTAGCAGAAATGTAGTGTCTCTATTTTATTTCTTTCTATATGGGTCACTCTAACCCAGGTTTCAAATCCCTATCAAACATCAAAGAAATGGTAACTCTATAAGGAAGCTCTGCAAGAAATTTTCCTGAAATAGGCAGGTTTGGGTGTCCAAATCTTTATAACAGCTTTTCAGCTTCATATAAGTTGGGATCAAAACAACAGCAACTCAAAGATACAAAGCAAATTTTTAAAAAGCAAATTAGGTTTCTGCTGCAGCCTCCCACCGCATGTCTGCTCAGACGGGCTGCTAAGAGTATTTTATAGTCATTCATCCATAGACCTGTAGCTGTTATATGGAATTACATGATACTTCTAATGACTGTTTGTTGCTGATCTAATCCCTGTAGATTGTAGTGGTGAAAAGAAGGTGTTCCCTATTGGCATCTGGTGTTGAACAAGGAGAATGCTGGTTCAGATCTGCTTTGAAACTCCAAATAAGCAAGGAAAGAGATTTCTGACAGTACCAAAATCAAATGGTGGATCATATCAAAGGGAATAATAAGAAGGAATAGGCTAGGTCTTGTTTGTATTTCTAATATTTGAAAACTTTGGCTTCCCATTAAAAGTTAAGCTTGTAGTTAAACAACTGTTGTCTCTTTTGTCACGTGTGCTGGTTTTGGCTGGGGTAGAGTTAATTTTGTTTGCAGTGGCTATTTTGGGGCTATGAACACAGGGTTGATTACATAGAGAAGTTTTTGTTATTGCTGAGAAGCATTTACACAGAGCCAAGGACTTTTCTGCTTTTCATACTGCCGTGTTGGCAAGGGAAGTTGGGAGGAGACACAGCCAGGACTGGTGACCCAGACTGACCAAAGGGATATTGCAGACCATGTGACATCATGCTCTGTATATAAAATGTGGGGAAGAAGGAGGAAGGGAGGGACATTTGGAGTGATGGTGTTGGTCTTCCCAAGTCACCATTACGTGAGAAGGGGCACCACTCTCCTGAGATGGCTGAACACCTGCCTGCCCACAGAAAGTGGCAAATTCCTTGTTTTGCTTTGCATGTGCGGCTCTTGCTTTCCGTATTAAATTGCCTTTATCTCAACCCAAGGATTTTTTAGATTTTACCCTTCCAGTTCTCTCGCTGACCCTGCTGGCTCGGGAGTGTTATGACCTGCCCCTGAAGGCGGGTTAACTGAGGTCCTTGTGAACAATAGATCCCTTGGGGTAGGCTAGGGTGTAACGACACTAAATGACCAGTATTTATAAATATATTTATATATATGTCAGGTTTACTTCAGAACAATTTTGTTGCAATGGAAAGGAAATATGTAGCCATTTTGGTTATATCTTTAGAAATATAGCAATATAAAAGCATAAAAATAACACTTAAGAAAATGTATAAGGAAAAGAAAGAAAAAGAAAAGTTAAGAGTGGAAAGGTATCACCACCCATGGATCCGGAAATAAGACTGTTGCAACTTCGATGTCTATTGATTGAAGTCATGGTCCCAGTCTTGATCCATTGGGGTGAGGGAAGTCCAAAAACCACGAAGTTCAGTGGGTTAATACATGCTCGGGTTTGGGTGGAAAGTACACGGTACCTTCCCTGATTGGGGGGGAATTTAACACTATGTGATGTAACACTGTGAATCATGTGCAGTCCTCTGGTCTAAAACCCCAGAAATGAGTCTGTGGGAGCTTCAGGGGCCTTTGACAGTTTATTACATCATCTAAGACATGACAGCTGTCTCTCATGTTAGTGTGGTTGAGCCAGTTATGCCCCATCAGAAAGGATGAATACCCTCAGGCCTAAGTGTGAATATCCCGATACCTTCCTCCAGGAGGAGTTTTACACCTGAGCCAGTTGCATAAAGGAAACCACTGGCCTGGTAAAAAGCTCTATCCCACTTAGAAGGATCTTTTTCTTATTGTCCACCTCCCTTATCTGGCTCAAAACCCAGCTCATTGCTAAACAAAGGTCAGTTTGTTGTGGCCATCCTCTGGTTCTGGGTGCGCACACCTTCTGCACCTGGGCTGTTCTTATGCAGATCGGAGGTTTTGCCACCGCACGTCCAGAAACTCTACTCCTTCCCTTCAGCTGAGGGGAGCTGTGTGCAAACCTGGCCTCAGCAAAGCACCTGCTGGTGCTTTCACCTGGCCGGTGATTTGAGTCATTAACCTTTAACATTTCAATCTCTCGCAGGGAGTGAGTGACTGGCTGCATGGGACTTGGTTTCTTACTGGGGTTAAACTATGACACCAATAAAAAGCAAATACAGCTGACAAGTTTACAGGAAAAGCAGTTGATTGGAATCCAGTAAATGTCACTAGAAGGTGAATGGGAAGTGCCTATGCAGTAACAGTTTGTTGGAATCTACTTCCAAAACACACCAGTGTTGGGAGACTAATATATGTCCATGATGTGATTACTCACTCGTTATTATTTCTTTCCTGAGTATAACCTATATCATCTCCTTTGACATCCATCCTGATTTTTCAAATTTATTTGGGGTAAGGTAAAGCCTGATTATAACCTTTTGGAGGTCAAGGGTCTGGGGAGAATATACTCACTTGTTTTGACGTGAGGTATTACTTGCATGGATACTTACAGTTTTATTTTAATTCTATGGAGATTAAAAGAGGAGCTCAAGACAATGTTTGTAAAACATTAGTCTCTAGCCCTTTAAACTCTGATCTTTTAAGGATTAAGTTTATATATTCCAGTCCTTATCCTCAGATCACAGTCTTATTGCTCAAGTACCACTTCTAGCAGCAGAAGCTAAATGTTGTATTTCAATAATTTAACACAGTTTTAGGAATTTTATGGCCTCCTTTCGATTTTTCATGTGCTAAATAAAATTTGAATGTACAGCAGTTAATTTGACATTAGTGCATTTTCATACCATGACCATAGGAAGCTGTTTTGCTGAGCCAGTGGGTCAAAGCAAAAGTCAGTATCTGATTTGTTTGCTTGTCTCTTCAACACAGTTCATTCATCTTCTATAAAATAAAATAACCATTTCATGAAGAAGTAGTATGCTGATAAAAAAGGGATCTTGAAAATGTAAGATTGATGTATGTTATATCTGAGAAACAAAGAAAGAGGATTCAAACACAAGGCTGTCTGCCTGAATCTTGACTGCCCACCAGCTGTCAGGGATGAAGAATACCAGCTCCTGCCACTGAAGAGGAGGTGGCACTTCACATCCTTTCCCCACTTCCCAAATGACCAGGTATTGCCTTATGGCTGGATGGCTCCATAACGCTCTGTGCCTGGATGAGCTGGGAAGAAAGGGTAAAATTTACCCCTTTGGTTTTGAGTGTCACTATTTTACCTTAGGAACATGTACAAAAATAGAGATGCTTTGTTCCTTCCAGTGGGGATTCCTATATTCCAAAGTAAATGCCAGGTGTTGGTACATGCCTTTGCCTCTGTCTGTCAGGGAGGTTGATTATTCCTAAGATTTTCAGAATTACAGATTGTAGCCCAATCCAAGAAGGCATTGTTCCCTAAAAACAAAAGATGTTTCAGAAAGTAATAATTTTGATTGAATCTGTCTGACATCAATAAAACTCTAGAGTGACTCCTCTAGCATAAATGTGTCACTTTAAGCTTTGTCTAGGACCAAGCACCCCTTTGTGTTTACACTTATTTATAATACTAAATGGATCCCTTCTTTAAGGGTGTCCTAGAAACAGCACAATATTTTCAGGAAGAGAAGAGTGCTAGGTTCTTGTTTTACCTACTGAAAACTAATCACAGTCTCTTTCTCAGTTGCCACAGCCCCTGGCACTCACAATATGCTTCCACAGTTGGGCAGTTGTCAAGGGGAAACCACTGTCTGGTGAGCAAACCGTGACTGTCTCACAATTTACCTGCCCTTCTCCATCTGTCTCCACTCACCAGCTGTGCTTGAGCTCTTCAGGCAGAGACAGAAGAATTGGATGTACATAATGTATCTCTTTAGTGGGACCAATGTAAATAATTGTGTTGTGTTAGGAGACAAAGGAGGAAGACATGCGCTATTAAGCTAACCCTCATCAAGAGGGAAAGAGCATGGAAAGAGCAGAAATGATCCTTGTATCCAGAAGAAGTTAGAGAGTCCAAAGCCTGTGTCAGTCCTTGGCTCCCACAAAACTGTATCAGGAGCCAAAGGGGTCTGACAACTACAATTCCCTTTTATGGGTTTCTGTCAAGCTCTGTAGAACTGTATTTTAGAGTCTTTGGCACTGACAGACTGACAAACACCAGGACTGTTATTTATTACATCAGCTACCAAATGGGTTTGAACGCACATTTCCTTCAGCATGTCTTCCTCCTAGGCTCATATATGGAGCTGCTGCAAAGTTCAGTACATTTAAGATGACTACAGATAGTGAGGAAGGGTAGAACTTGTCACAGACGATCACATTCGTTTTGCAAAAGTAAGTTTATTGTACTTGGCATAGCAAGAAAGCTTGGCTAGCTGGCCAGTCAGCCCTAAGAAAAAGTGAACTGCATCTGTTTAAGTCTCTGAAGTAACACAATTCATGCATGGCATTAGGTTATGTTGCATCATTTAACACAGCATAAACTTCACTTACCTTTTCCTCCCTTTGTTGCTACTTTCTTCCAGTTTGTTCTCTCTCCAACTGGCTGCTAAAATGCATAACTGTATTTACTGCTTTAAAATTCCTGGGTTTTCCCCCTCTAACTTCTTCAGCTAATGTCATTACCTTTGTATACTGCCTTTCTGGGAACCACTGAACCCACATCCAAGAATTGTTATCTCTCCCTTACGCATCTCATCATAAGATTTCTTTGCAGGTTTTTTTGGACCGAAGTCCTATACAAAACTAAATTGTATTGTTATTTCTGAGACATTCTCTTACAGAAAGAGGTACAAATCATATTTAATAAAATTTAATAAAAGATTGCCATCAGGTGTCTAAATGTCTCACTTGCCTGTTTAGTAGAGTTATGGCAAACAATAGTACCTACAAACTTAACATATGTAAAAATTCAATAGTTTTTTATTGTCTGGACCTGTTTTGTGCAGGCTCTATTGAACTAATTTACAATAATGGGATCAGGAACACTCTAATTCAAATATAAAATAGATAGAAATATTTCTTATTTTTCTTGTTTCAGAATGATTGCTTCATTTAGAAATATTAATAATCTGATAACTGTCTCTTCATTATAACATAATGCTCAGTTGCATAGGGAGCTATTCTTTATTCAGTGGGTTACAATCCAGTGTATCATGGGGAGAGAAGATGTATTAGTCTGTATTCAGAGTTTATATAAAAAAAAATGAAACTGCAGAGTAATAGAATTGCATCTTTTATACTTGTGCTGCTATTTGAAAACAGAAGGACAAGTTTTGAAAGAGAAATTCTAAGCAGTATCTGCCAGAATAGTCACATGCACATTTACCCAAATTCCTGTCTGCCTGGCCACACAGTTGAGGTATGTCAGCTAAGCAGTTCCTAATAACATTCATTCAAAACAGAGGGGCCATTAGAAATTGTTCTTGTCTGTGCAATTTAATGGCTTCTGTCAAATGTTTCTCACACCTCAAATACTTTTCATTTATTTTAGAGCAAAAACTTGTGCTGCTAAACGGCTTTCAGTATTCTAGTATATATGATGAACAATGAGAGGTAAAATGGTGAAAGGGATGTACAAAAAAAAGACCAACCACAAATTTACTGGATTTAAGAGCATCCATTTAGTACATTTTCAGAGCATGGGGAAGGTCTGCACTGAGGAATGCTGCATCCAGAGGTCTACACAGCAGACTTGGAGCTAAACAGGTACTGCAAATGTGAATGGCAGGAACAGTAGCTGCATATAAGAAGCAGCAGCTCACTGCTCTTCCAGACTTAATTAGCTCTTCTCTTCAAATGAGCTAATTAGCCTGGGCACAGCCCTGCACCAACACAACCATACCAGTCCTGGAGTTGACTCATTATCTGGCTTGATATCCGCTTCATTCATTTATGTGAATACTTGCACAGCTCTGAAGAAAAGTATGTCCTGGTAGTTAGGTACCAGCTTCTGCACTAATTAGTGTCTGAACATTTTATGAAATGTGGAACAATTTCAAGAGAAAAAAAAATCAATGTCCCGAAGCTTAGTGGTTAGAGTACTCACCTAGAAGAACGGAGGAAAGTAGATCAAGTTCTTGTTTTCAGAGACAGGTGTAGGTTACACTCCCTTCTGATTCTAAGTTCATGGTTTCATAGTTATCAAAAATGCTCTCAAAAGATATAGAATCATAGAACCTAAAAAAGGAGAGTTATGGGGTTTTGGTGGGGTTATTTTGTTTTTCTTTTAAATGCTTGGTTCTTCCACTAAACCAAAATTCAATTACTAGCAGAGCCCTAATAGCAAATACAAGTTATTGACTGCACTTGAGGCCAACCACAGTGAACTATTGCCTGAGGGTTAAAGCCATTCCTGGGATTAGGTGATATTGCCTGAAGACAATTGTAAAGAGCATTTTAATACCTTTGAGCAATAGTTTACTGCAATTTCCCTCAGACCCAGTCACTGATTAATTAACCTTTTAGAATCTTCTGGGTTAATGAAAAGTTTGCTCTGAAAAGCTCCACAGATTGAAACATGAACAAAGATCATCATCCACAATACCAGAATATACATGATCTTGTTAGATGAACCAGAGTTTTCAATGCTTTTTAGGCTCTTGCTTCTGCCTGAGGGCAGTAATCTGCTCTGTTTATAGTCAAATGAGCTTATGTGAAGTTATCTCTATTACTAAGAAAGGTTTTTGCATGTATAAAATAGCCGCTGTTTATCTTTTAACAGAAAATTTTCTAAAACCAACCCAGCTCAGATTCTACATGTTTTCAATCAACATGGGTATAAAAGGGTTGGGAAATAGCTACATGAGAGATACGTAAGGTGGCAGCAAGCCCAAATTAAGAAAAGATTATCCATATTTCTACCCACCTCAAATCTTTTGGATATTTGGATGTGGATGTCTGCTGTGTCCAAGATAAAGAAAGATGTTTGTGAGTTGTATTTTATCAATTGCATGCCTTCCAAATCCTAGGTTTGTCTGAGTAAATAAGGTTTTGGGGTCAAACCAAACTCCAAGAATGTATCAGAAAAATAATTGCAGTACTTAATAAAAGCATCTTTAAAATATTATCATCAACAAGTGTCAAACATACACAAAACAACCGAATCCTACCAGATACCTGGTCAGTAGTCAGTAGCATGCTTATTGAAGATTTCAGCATTCCTAAGTTCTGAAATGGCTACAAGTTAAGAGACTACATTAAATGCAAATCATTTCCAAATCCCTAACTCCAGCACTGTAGCAAGACATTTAAATGATGACACAATGAGTTACAGTCTGCCAGCTTGGCACAGATTCAAAGTGGTAGCAGCTGAGGTGTGCTTTAAAAATAGGGATTTTTTAAATTGGATTCAAAATCAATTAAAATCCCATTAGAAACATAATTGTAGTGATACAAATCATGAAATAATATCTTTTACAACAAACTATAAAACTGAGGAAGCTTACATAATTAATACTATCTATTGCACAGATAGACCCATACGTTTCAATCACATACAACCTACATGTCAAGAGAATGCCTTTGGAAAATAGAGAGTGCATTTTCAGTAGGAGGTCAACATGTATGGCATAGGATTCAGAGTGGGTATCTCTAGTTTCCCTTCCCTCCTCATACATATCATGCATTGCTTTTGGAGATTAAATGCCAGCATATCTAGATTGTAAAACAATGAGACAAGCAACATGATGGTCAGTCAATTCAGTAAAGCAGCTAGTGGCCGTCCATCACGTTTTTGATCCCTGCATGAGAAAATAATCAGCCAGTTTTCTGCTGGTGTAAAGTCAGTGCATGTCTTAGACAATTAAATTGTGCCCCTTTATATTGAGAAAGAATGTGCTTTAATTGCTTTTTGATGTGAAAATAAGGCTGCAGATTAAAAAAAAAGCCAACATCACTTATGCCAAATAGCAAGATTAAAATTTTAGTTTATTTCATCACCAGTTCCAGTTTTTCTGAGCTGTCAGACTTGCTTGGCCTCTTCTAGTAAAGCCACCCCCATAGTTTCAAGTGCTGGCACTCCATTATTACACAGCATGCTCTAGGAAAAGTTGGATTATTATCTGTTTATTTTTGTGGTCTTGTAGAGCTTTAGGCTAGTGTTTGTATTATGGCGAGGAAATTAATGACTCAACCATTTCCCAAAGAGGTAAAATGAGGAAGACACCTTTGAAAACGACTCTTCAAATTTATAGTAAACTTAGCTTTTCAGTTTCCTCCTCAGTAATCTTGTTTTATACAGCATTTAAAAAAACAATATTGCATTAGTAAAAGCTGCCAGTCACAATAAATTATCAATTTTTCTTTTTTTATTATTTTACAATGATGCTTTAAATACATATTCCTGTAAAGATTAAGTGTATAATTTAATTGTCCTTGTATCAGATTAAAAAAACCATGATTCCCCACAGCAGCCTATTGACTCCTTCAACCTTGCCTCTTGAAACCTTACTGAACGCAGAAGCTGATACTGCAGGTTTTATATTTATAATGATTAATTAATTCTGCACTAAGCAATGTTCCTGACTGCAAGAACAAAATCCACTTTAGAAAACATAAATGACAGCTTGCCTAAAATAATTAACACCAGTGCTGATAGAATTGGGATGTTCTCCCTCTGCTTTACACTAGCGTATTTGAGAGAATTTAATTACTAATATTTCTGACTAGCAGAAGAATTGCATTAAAAAAGTACTTGATGTGGCAGGATTGAAAACTCGTACAAAATATATTACAGAAATATAATGGGGATGGGATAAATTCTGGTTAAAAATGAAGATATAATTAACCCACTGTTAAACATAGAAGACTATTTCCATTTTTTCAAGGAAACCAGATGGCATTAAAAATAACCTGCAGGAAAGTATCATCTCATTTTTCTGCCAGTCAAACATCCAGGTAGGGTTTGACTACGCAGCACAGCAACCTTGAACCCTTCCACCTCTGTGCAGAACAAGTCACGTAAGGTCTGTCCTGGTAACAGGATGGTCCCACCAGTGAGTGAAGCGTGTGTGGCTTCACAACCTGGGAAGGACTGTCCTTCCTCCATGGCTGCAGCACGAGGTCTCTGCTCGCTATTCATTAGGGATGGAATTTTGCCTATAGCATGCTGAATAATGTTAACCTACATGTTATTTTGCATGAGGCCTTGAAACAGGACAACTCTTCCCTGGAAGGGGAGAGGGGTTTTTTTTTCTGTTGGTGAGATGGCTTTATCTGCCAATTCGAGCATTGTGAAACTGCTTACAGAATTTATTATCTTCAAGTTGAAAGCTTGAGTGACTGGTTCCTGCGATATAAAGAAATGTGGCAGAAACACATAAGATTGCTGTATTCCCCTTCGAATTTCTGGGAAGATTACATAAAATTATGGTAAAAATGCAGATTCTCATCCAGAAAAATCAACATGGAGTTATTGTCACACAGTTTCAGTGAGGACTTCTGTGGGTAAAAGGATATGTTCTCACCATCATGGCTTATTCCCTGTTAATCTTTACAGCACTACAACCTCCCTATTTCACATGTGTATGGTTTAAAAAGCTGAGGATGGGCAATGAAATTCCTGTGCATCCATCTTTATCCTTTTGTGCAAACCCGTATGGGTGATTGTTAATCAGGACTGACATACATTTCCACATTACCACATTAGCACCAAGGGGTACTCGATGTTCCCTGGGTGGAGCTCAGGAACTTCAGTATCACTCAGAGATACAAGTTTATGAACATGTAAATACCTGCAGCACACCCAATTCTTTTTTCTTATATGTTTTTCTTCACCAATAGATGAAAGCCTTGAGAGCTGAGGAAGTGAGGTATTGTAGTGTGTCCTTCCTGCCACTGGTAGATTTTCATGACAAATGTCATCCTTTCTTCTTTTATTGGTTAGGACTATGACAGGAAATCTCAGCATTACCAAGGGCCGAATTCTGGAAGGGAGAAAGTCCATAAAGAGTAAATGGACAGCCAGCTGGCCTGTTTCCCAACATGTTCCATCTCCTCTAGCAGCTTGTAGGCATATGTTTTTCCTACACACTGCCTTGCTTAAAGGTGCAATTTTGCACTGCCTGTAAACTCATCCCTCGCACTTGTGAGTAGAAAAAGGAGAACCAGAAGGCTTGATTTACTGAAATAAATGCAGGCAGATGTAAATTGTCTTCCTAAGGCAGGACATTCTCTGCACCCTAGGTGGGATTCCTCCTAATGAGCAGCAGGGATTGGAAAGGGCATGAGAAAGCAATCTGTAATCTCTCTTTAGCTACCCCTGCTTAATACTAATTATTACTTCATAATGCAAAGCATTTATATTTCCTTGTAAGTGTTAAAAGTACTGTAAAAGCATTAACTGGTGAATTCTCAGGACACCCTTAAGAGGTGGGTATATGAGCATTTTCTCCATTCCATACTTCTTTCCATAATAAGGAAACAATTAAAATTAAATTGATCAGCTAACTTTATAGAGACTCTTAATCCTACAAATAGGAAATAATAGGCCTAAATGAGTACACTTCTCCATGTTTAAAAGCAGTATTCATCAGATGGATTACAGCTGATTTTTCAATGTAATTAACTTTGTATCCAAAAATCAACTTTATTGGTTCGCTTCTAGTATATTAAGCACAATAGGAGGGATGCCCCATTTTCTCTGGCAATAATCAGGTTCCCTTCAGCCTTGTAATTGATTCAAGCAGGAACCATATTATTGTCTAGTAAAACAGAGCATCCTTCCTATTATCCCTTAAGTAGCAGTCAGTCTGGGAAGAAAACAGTTACAATGATATATGAAGTTAAGACAGATGCCAACTAAATAGATATCTGAGTAAGCTAGAAAGAAAGAATTAAATAGTTTGAAGAATCAATAAAAGGTACTACTTCAGCTAACCATTGCACATCTCATCAACTAAACTCTGATTATTGTTCATATCCTGAGTGCCCCAGTAATATTATATCCAGCACAAACATAGCAAGCCCAAAGGCCTCACAATCTAATTTGTCAGCTTTCACTTCTTTCCCACTGTATTTGCATTCTCTCTCCTGTAGCATTTCATTTCCCTGTATTTTGAAGTCTCCACACCAGTGTACTCCACTGCCAGAGAATCAGAGGACTGAGAAGAACTGATTCTGCTGCACCCTCTGTTACAGAGGGTCAGGCACAGAGTTCTGGCAAAATTAGCTTGGTCAGTATTGTTTACATTTATTTGTTTTTTATTAAATTATAAGTGCATAGTGTTGGTGAAAAAAACCACTGTATTTCTTTTGGGAAATAAGCATAAGGAAAACAGTACATTTCTCCCAGGTGAAGGGACCTCTGAAGGAAGGCGGGTATTGTGGCTAGCTAACAGCACCTGGACACAGCAAGAGGAATGAGGGAAATATTTCTCTCGTGGTAGAGAAGCATGAATCTGGTAAGTGGCTCATTTTCAACGTCTGCAGTTGAGTCTGCGAGAATTGAATCCATAGCAGTGAGTGACTCCTGCAAGAACTGCCAGGACTACTCTATGCTAGGACTGACAAAGAAAAAGGAAAGCAGGAATCTGACAAGTACTGTTTTAGCCACAACATAAGGATGTCTGTTCCTTAATAATGGAATGAGCTTTTCTGAAATAAGAAGAGGCAGTGCACTTTCCATTTTTGGATTCCTACCTGGCAGGTTTGGACATCAGACTCAGAGCAGATGAAAGGTAGGTGACCTGGCTCAATTGCTCTGGTCAGCAGAGGAATCTCTGTTGCATACTCTGGGACTGAGTTTGGGCTTGAAATTGACAGTTCTGCACACAAGGAAGTCATAAACCTATGTTTCAACATACATATTGTCTAATTAGACCCCTGTGGCTTACAGGTTAAAAAAATTCCATCTTTCTGGAAAACTTAGAAACTCAGGTTTTTATTGGTGAAAAACTCTCTCTGGGATATGGCTAAAAGATGCCACATCCCAAGTGAGATAGTGCTGTCTGCACAAGTAGCTCTCTCATGCTGTGTTCTGGTGAGCCCCCCCTCCCAAGCCTTCAGCCAACTCACACCACTGAACATGAGCAAGAGGGCATCCCCTGAGAACACTCTGTGCTTGCACGACTGCAGAGGAGCTCGGGAAAGTAACCCTGTAACACCAGCCAGTTCCAGCCATGAAACTGAGTTTCTCCTCCTCACTTTCTGTGTGAAGACAAGCAAATTATCTTGACAAGCCATCTGCAGCACTAGTTGCTCCATTTCACTGTGTTTTGGAGAAGCAGGGGAGAACTTTATGGCGTAGACACTGCACTCAGCTGGGAAACATCAGCTTCCTTTCCCCTCTGAGCCAGGGATGTGAATGCCTCTGTCCTAATTTGGATACAGCAGGAGGCTCTCAGTGCCAAAGCCCATGGCTCAGACCAAGTCATGCACAAGGTATACATATACTTAATGCAACTTCTAGTGGAGAGGAGGGAGAAAACTACTCCCTTTTTAGCTGCTTTGGCAATGTTGCAGTTATACTTATTCTGATCTGTCCCTGAGTAGTTTTTATGCCTTTCTTTCTTCTTGCCCCTCACAATCCCCTCAATGAAAGAAATCTATCATCTGTTCATTCTCTAAACAGACTTAAGAGCCATTATGTGTGGGAACCAGATGCTAATGGTGCCAGGGCAGTTATTTTACTTTGCCAAAGCTTAAGTAAGAGTATGACATGTAAAGTGTGGAGGAGGGAGGCCTGTTATTTTCTTGCAGCCTGATGTGATGCACTGGACTTTTGTAGCTACCATCACCATTTGGCAGAGTTGCACATTTAGGAGGACATTTGAAGTATTTACAAACTTCCCTTTCACTCTCTCCAAGCCATCAGTTTAACAGCAAATAGTCAAAGAGTGGCGTTAAAAGAAAATTGAATAATGCTAGTCCAGTTCAGTACTGATCTACAGTTTGCAAAATTCATATAAAACTATCTAATTTGCTTAACTCAATCCCTATTGTCTTCTTCTTTCAGAAATGGTGTGATAGCTGCATTCATGTAGCCTTCCCATTCCCCTCACTTATCCAAGAGAACTGGAATATCAAGTCCATTCCATTTGTGAAAAAGCTTTATTTAGGATAATTTGGCCCAAAAAAGTTCAGATTAAACAGATGCAGATAGCAGAATTCCTTAAAGCCTAAAGCCAAAAAATTATTCTTGAAGGAACATAAGACATTATTATGGTTATTACAGCTAAAATTTCCTTGTTCCTTCACAATATTAAACATAACAAATGCTCCCCAGAAGGTGTATTGAGCAGGTCAGAACATCAACTATCTCAGTTTTGCACCACAATTTAAGAATAAAGAGTGATATTTTATTTTACCTTTCATCTTCTCAGTGAAACAGAAGGCCTATTTCTTTCCCATTTAATTTCAGAAGAAGAAAGTCCTTTCCACCCTTTATCTGAGATGCTTCTTAAAACCTTGATTATTATTCTAAGTAACACCCCTTCATGCTAGTTTTAAGGCATTATTTTACCAGTTGTATGAAACCTTTTCAGGGATTCTGCTCTTGAAAAATTTGAGGTGATAGTGTTACTCCTAATAAAGCTGGATGTAAATAAAAAGAAAAAATATAAGTAACCCCTCAATGTTTTGATTTTATTATTAAGAAGTTGCATTTTATACATTTCTTTCTTTGGTTCTGCACTGTCCAAAATTTTCCAAATTAGTGATTAGTGTTAATTCAAGCATGGAGAAGTTATTATTTCCATATAGCAGTGAACAGGTACTTGGTTAACAAAGTGAAAATCAAACCCTTTTCATTAGAGTGCACGGTTTTAATGGACAGGTTTGTGAAGTGTCTAACTGTGTAAAGTGCTACAAGGAGCATAAGAACTGTGCTGTTTTTTCATTTCATCTGTACAAAAGGTTCAGCCAAGAAATCAGACCCGAAAGGCAGTCAATATCAATGAGACATCTTCTTTCCAAAAAACTGATAGTTTTCTCTGTCAATTAGATTTAGGCAGGCATTTATTGAATATCATTATCTGCATCTCCCAAAGCATTTTGGCTTAGAAAAACAGAAAGCCCTTCTGTACAGTTTCCCACATTTTCTGAATTCCACTTTAATTTTCAATGTCTAAATGATTTAGGAGCTCTCTCATTAGTGTTCAAAAGTGAATGTTTCCTGTTACCATGTTTGTAGCTTACTAGAGAAGCATTTAAAAGACAAGCTATTCATTTCAAGTATTCAGATAGCCTTTATGTCTTAAGGACTTGGGAATGCCAGATGAGATGGGAGAACCTACTGAATATGACTGAAAGATTGCATGTGATTTCTTTTTCTTTTTTTTCTCTGCCAAACTAAAGATTTTCTTCTGAAAGTAAGTTATTGGGATTTAAAAAAATTTTTTTTAAGGTGTATTTTTGAGTTGCACTGGATACAAGAAAGGATGCTACTTTGTCACTAAGTAGCAATAAATCAAAACACCTCTTCCCCACACAGTTCATCTTTGCTGTTTTTAATTGTGATTTCATCAATGACTGTCCTCTTACCCACAGAGGAAGTAATCAACCTGCTTTATAAATAAAGTCATTGGACTACCAACTGAAAGTGGTGGGCATCCAAGCAGTTCAAACAAAGCTAAGAAGTTCTGTCCTGGAAGCAAAGTGACCTGGAATCTAAGCTGAGCTTACTGCAAGTAAAAACCTAAGGAAAAAAGGTTGTGAGTTGGAAGAAAGAGACTGAGCTTATTTAGTATACACTGAAGTGAAGCTTCAAGGATCAAGGAAACTGCTTGTAGTTTCTCTCCATTCCATTCTTGGAGAACAGATGAGATGTACATGGGGCTAAATAAAAAAGATTATAGAAAGAATATAATTGAGTTTTAGCACTGATTTTTTAGCTCAACAAAACTAAACCACAAAACCACAAATCCACAAGACTTTGGAAATTGGAAGGGAGCAAAATTATTGTAAACTATGATACTGTCTGCTCTCTTTTCACCAATGTAGCCAGGACCTAGCTTGCAAGCTTCAGACTCCATTTTAATAAAAGCCTCAATAGAGATACAGAATCACAAAAATATGTGGAATGCAGACTAAAATTCAGTAAAGCAAGGCCATTGTAGTTTGCTTGCCTTTGGTACATAATGATCTTAATGAAAAGACTGAAGTTTTGTGAGATTTGACAGAATAAGTAGATTTGTATCAGAGGATACCTCTCCTCTGCTTTCCTCTGAATCTCAGAATTAATGGCGAAGGCAGTTAAATGTAGAGGAGCTCATTAATCTGTCTGTGTCTGGAGTGTCTTACACAGATACCATGCTAATCAATGCCTGTGAGGTAGTTAGCATTGTGCTTATGTAAGCAGCACTACACAGGCACAAAATCTACTGTTCTTCTTTACTTGCACAATGTTTGAACTAATATTTATTTAATTTTGTTTAATAGTGTCAGTAGGCAGTCTGAAACTATTAACCTTTTTTTTGTAGGAGGTGAGTGAATTGAAATCATAAAACAACACAATTAATTGAAGATTTTTTTCTCTGAAAATTCCTCACTTTGAATGTGGTTTAAATTCTGAAAAAAATTTATGCAGAAAATAAATACTGCATTTTACCTCTATTTCTCTGGTGCTATGAGATCCCTATGTGAAGGAAACAAACTCTTACGGTTGCCCTTAATGTGGTTAAATGTTTTCTAGCCTTCCAGTTTATAAGGCAAGAAACTGTCAGTGCATTTTGCATGGCATCAGATGAATGCTGTACATCTTTATTTAGCAATGTCTATCAGTGTTGAGACTAATGAAGACATAAATAAAAGCTATGAAGGCTGCTATGTATTCAGTATAAAGCAGAGCATCGATGTAAAGATTAATAAACTAAAGGAAATCAAAAAGTGTCTGTTGAGTGCCACAAGCAGATGCACTGAGGACAGCTACTCTTTCACTGAGGCATTAAGCCCAAATCATTACAAGCATGTCAAAAAATGAAACACTTTTATACAGAACTAAATATTGTTCAGTGACAAAAATAGCTTTCTTCATTCTTGGTTAAACAGAAGAGAAGTACCCTAACAGTAGTAAAGGTCCTTATCAGCAGAGAATAATAAAAAACTGATGGAGGGAAGTAATCTTTCTCATCTCAGAGGACTACTATAGTTGTTATACTACACTTGTTGCCGATTATCTATATGCAAGGCTCTGCAGTATCTTTCAGATTAATTTAGTATCTTAGGAATCCATTATACCTTTTGGGGAAGTGACTCAATTTGGAAATTCCTAGTGAGTGTAAATTAAGGCAGTAGCTTTCATCTCAGAACAGCCTGCACACAGTAAATGTTTGAATGATGTGATGCAGTTGTGAGCTTTTTTACAAATATTCAACAGCAGAAGTCATATAAATCTCCAATATTATTTTGATACAAAAAATCAATAACATAAAAGTGTTGAATTTCTTTTCTTTGGAAGTGAAGAGTTGAGAATCTCTCTGTTTACTTCAAGCTGTTTACATGGCTCCTATTACCACATAACCAGGCACAGGAACCCCAATTTGCACCTCAGATAGGGTTCTGTCTCCTTGCCTTTGAAGTCCATGGCACAAGCTGTACTGACTGTATCACATCATGCTGAGCTAGCAGCTCCTGAGAGACTGAAAAGCAAGACTTTCCTGCTCCAAACAGAATTGGGCCCCTCTGGGTTAGAGCCCTTGGCACATTTCTGAACACAATCATATGAGTTCATCTTACTCATGGCTGGCATTGCTTCCACTATCCAACCCAGAATAAGTTCTTTTAAGGCATCATTTAAGGCTGCTTGGGGTTGCTTGTCAAACACCACAGTTCAGCTGAAGCACAGAAGTCCAGCTACTTATACCTCTCCCTCTTTTATATTAACTTTACCATGTTTGCTCTTAGCCCAAAATTTGATGTCGTCTCTAAAAGTTTGAATAAAGTCCATTCATCAGGTGGGAGATTAGGAATGGTAACAATAATGTATTTATCGTGCTGTACACAGATTTTTGGACACAGCTCTGCCATATATATTCCAAAAGGGAAGGTATATGACATTTATAAATGTAATCTCTCTCAACTGACAAATCTAGACTAAATGTGCTATGATGATTATTAAGATAAATAATCAGAATTATTATGAAATAAAGAGTTCATTTGAGTATGTGAAGGATGAATTTTCTGTCAAATTAATGTAGAAGTAGCTATCTAAGGAGATAACACAAATACTTTAATTACTAGTGCATGGTGTTTTGCCTAAGGTTCAGCCCTACAGTCATATATTAGACTGATTAGAGAAATTTAAATATAGAAACCAGATACTACTATAGCTTGTGAGAAATAATTTCCTAACTAAAAGAAGAGAGGCATTCAGGGAGCTGAAGCTATCAGTCATAAGCAGGCAGGCAGATTATGGCACTGCCCAGGTAATAATAAAAGCACTTACCTCTGCTTCAACTACATGGAGTTCTCCTTGTTCTGGACCTATACATACCTATCAGGAGAGGATAATTCACGTGCAATGTATCACTTGTTTTCAATTTCATTGTGATGAACTCACAGAGTGAATTACATAGTCCATCCTGTGTTATACAGAAAAGCTAAATTACAATGTGCCCTCGTTGTGGTCCAGGGGATATTGATTAAACTGCTTCGGAGTTTGAAGAAGAAGAAAAAAATAATGTACTGAATTTCCTCATCTACGTATTTTCTTCTCATCTTCCCATTTTCTGGCAATAATTAGTTTGCAGGAGTCAGCAAAACTTATTTTCTTCACTGAAATACCACACTTGCAATTTTATAAGAGATTTCAGGAGATCTGTGAGTATATTCTTCACATAGAAACTTAACAGAATGTCTTTGGGAACTCTTGTTCCTTATTCTTTTCTTAGTTTGAATAACAGACATGGTCTTAATGCCTGTTTGCTTGCAGCTTGTACACACACAGATATTGAAAAAAGAAAGCCCACAGAGACACTCCAATATTGCAGGGTAAGCTGAAGTGAGAAATACTTAATGCCATTCCAGAAACTCACTGGCAAAAAGCTGCAAATGAAAATTATTACAATGAGTATAAAATTATTATAAAACTGTCACATTTCTAGTATTTCAAATCACTTCTGACCATAAGCTCCACAGCTATAAAAGCAATATCTTTTGCTCTTCCATGATGGTTTGCATTCTTCAGGGCTTATCATGTTAAAATGCCTTTAATTATGTCCCAGACAGCTGTTCAGAATGTACTCTTAAACCTCTTCAAGGTCAAAATCTTACTTCTTGCTGATCCTCAGATCATCATTCTATTTCTGTTTCGCTCATGTAATATCTCCACCATTCTTGGGAATCCCTATACAGCCCCCGAGGCCGACATATGACTTCATCAAGTGCCCCTAAGGGTTCAGATGCTGTTTGCTGATGTGCTGATGTCTGTTTGTCCCTTGATAATCCTTAAAGGTCAGATAGATTGAAAACTAATGTATGTTCTTATTTCATATTTGAAAAAGGTAGTAATATTGTTAAGTTACCCTTTCTCTTCCCCACCACCTTCCCCTGCACCTGGGGACATGAATATCAAACATATGGTAAACAGAAGAAACATCTTATAAACTTGTGTTTCTGATGACATATTGTAATGAAAATGAGAAAGAAAGCATTTGTTCTGATCAGAACCATGACTAGGCACCTTGAGAACCCCAGTCTGTGCATGGTTTGTGTTGAATTTAAAGAATTGTTAGCTATGTGGCACACATTAATAGACTCTACTCCCAAACTATTAATTTAAACTCAGACACAAACACTCAAAGAAGAATCTTCTTCGTGGATCACTGCACTTGTTAACAAGTATCAAATAGGATAAATGGTATATTATAGCACTGTCCACTAGCCCTGCTATATTTAAATTTTTCAGTATTTCTATTATAACACCTCTTTCTAAGGGAATGATAACATCCACCAGTCAAAAGAAAACTGACATAAATTGAAATTTTGCCTTTTCATACATATGCTACTTATGAAATATTCTGACCAGTGTATATGTTAGGAATTTTAAAGAAGCAAACTTCCACAATCTGAAGCAATTCCAGACTTTCCAAATTTTTATAACTTCTCTTGCTGTGTCCTCAGATAGACACAGAGGCCCATTGTGAATAAATTACTGCAAATATGCTTCAGTTCATTAATTGAATCCATAATAAAATGTTCTTCTTAAAATGTGCATGTTACTATATAGAGTAAGAAAAACAAGTGTATTTACTCTGTTAAATATAAAATTTAGGGCTATCTTTAAAACCAAACTGAACGTACGTCTATATTTCCTTCACATAACTATGAGTCAGAAAAGGAACAGTCTGTTTGAAATGAATAAAAATTAGCATAACAATGAAATAAAATGCAGTCTTCAGAAAAAAATGACCTTAACTTTCATTTAAGAGAATAGCTAAATATAACAAACTTCCCAGACCAAATGAACTTTCCATCATGGATATCTTATTCGAATAAATAACAAGTCATGTCTTATCAAATCCATCTTACACAGGCTTTATACCATTATTCAAAAAGAAAATTACTATTTTATTTTTCTGGTCACTTAAAGGACAGTTTTCCTTACCAGAAATTTTAAAAGACCAGCAATTTTTAATTAGATATCGGGAGGAAATAATAATATATATTCTTGTAGTCTTTAGAAAATGGAATTTTAAAACTTCCTTTCTTGGTAATAGAGTTACTATTAGTCTGTTCTACTAAAAATGGAATAGAATGTCAATTTAAGTGTTACTTTCAGGAGATAGATCTTGTCCAAAAAGAAAAATATAAACAGTGTGCAAGATGCAATATCAATAAGAAAACTTAATGAGTCTCAATGGATAGGATAATAAATCATTGTTTAACTTATTAATCAATGACTTGGATGAAGGGCCAGATGCCTCCTCAGCAAGTTCACTGAGGACACAAAGCCGAGAGGAGTGACCGACACCCCTGAGTGCTGTGCAGCCCTTCAGAAGGACCAGGGCAGGTTGGAGAGATGGGCAGAGAGGAACCATCTGAAATTCAGCAAAGGCAAGTGCAGGGTCCTGCAGCTGGGGAAGAGTAACCCCGGGCACCATCACAGGCTGGGGCCGACCTGCTGGAGAGCAGCTCTGCGGAGAAGGACCGGGGTGTCCTGGTGGACAACAAGCTGTCCATGAGCCAGCAGAGAGCCTGTGTGGCCGAGAGGGCCAATGGCACCCTGGAGTATATCGGCAATACCATTGCCAGAAGGTTGAGGTAGGTGATATTATCCCTCTACTCAGCCCTAGTGAGATGCATATGGAGTTCTGTGTCCAGTTCTCAGCTTCTCAGTAGAAGGCAGACATGGAGCTCCTGGAGTGGTCCAGGGGATGACTGTGAATATGGATAAGGAACTGTAGCATCTTGTTAAAAGGAAAGGCTGAGGGAGCTGGGCCTGTTCAGCCTTGAGAAGAGATGACTGAGAGGGAACTTCATCAATGTCTGTCAGCGCCTGAAGGGAGGTGTCAGGAGGATGGAGCCAGGCCCTGCTCAGTGGTGCCGAGCAATGGGACAAGAGGCAATGGGCAGAAACTGATGCACAGGAAGTTCCACCTGAACATGAAAAAGAACTTCCTTACTGTTTTGGTGACCACACATGAAACAGGTTGCCCAGTGAGTTTGTGGAGTCTCCATTACTGGAGATAGTCAAGAACCACCTGAACACAATTCTGTGCAATGTGCTTGAGCAGGGTGTTGGACCAGGTAACTAACCCAGTGTAGTCCCTTCCAACCTTGCCCATCCTGTGATCCTGGGATCACTGAACTGATACATATATGGATGGACACACACTAGATATACTTGCAAACTCTTTTTCTGAGTTGACTATGACTTACTTTTGTATTTTTGAATATATATTTTCTTTTGAAAACTTCATGGTCAGGAGTGAGTGAATCACTGGTCCCCATTTATTAAACAGTTCTAGAGATAAATCTACAAAATGAATAATATTTTTAAAAACTCTGATTATATGGGGTTTGTTCATTTACATTTTGTGGTGTCAAGTAGAAAGGGATGGATTTTTGCATAGGAATTGTGCAGCTGATTACTCAAAAGTCAGTAGTCTATTTTTATGAGAATTCCCCCTTCTCTTCCTGACCTGCAGTAATATTAAATAATTAGATTTTAAATGTCCTTTGTGATATATTTTTCTAGATGATATGGTGCCCTTTAAAACCAAGCATTATTTATAGCACAAAAAGCACAAAGATTCCTGACCCAGAACTACATCATTAGAGGAGACTGAAAGAAGCTAGTCCATCAAAGTGTAGGGTATTAAACAGCTTTGTTTGTCTAGAAAATGCATAATCAGCCCTTCAAACTTTTGTTGTGTTACCTGTAATTAATACTAATTAAGGCTGAGGCTCTCAAATATGAAATGGTTGAGAAAATCTGCAGGGTTTGGTTCCTATTTGTCAACTTTTATTTGAAAACAGCAGGTTAAATTCTGATCTGAGGAATGTTTAGCCTCAAACTATCATACAGATTGTTTTGTATCTATGTAATTGCCGAAGACTGCTTTGGTCAAAACTCCTTAACACTTTTTATTGTTAATTTTGGCAATAAACCTGTTAATTGTAAAGCATTAGTGAATCAAGTAAAAAGGATCCATCTGTTTATAAAATAAGATTTCTTCTGGGCATAACATTTACAAACCACAGTGGTAGACACCATACCATTTATTTATTGATAGTCTCATACTCCTTTTAGAGCTAAAATGTGACTTTGAAGGAGATTTGTAATGTATTACGCACAGCTAATGTCATCACAATCTTAGTATCATCAGGGGGACTTGAGAGAGCAGTGAAGAGCTATATCCCTCTCTTCTGTATGTCACTGATGTGAAGCTGGCACAGACTGATAGCAGCCACAGAGGTGGCCATATGAAAGGCGCTCAGTTCTCAGAGCAAATTCACAGTACCTCCAGTTGGAGAAGAATTTTAAGAACAGAGCACATCTACCATTGTCATAAGGATTATTTTCATGGGCAGACTTAGAAGCCAAATGAAGTACCAGGTTTGAGGGAATTTTACTATTGACTTGAAAGGGAGCAGGATCATAGATTTTTTCAGGTGAATGCGTAAGCAGTCTAGGAATCTTACACTGCTTCTACTTATCTCTTCCATGGCCAATTAAATAGGCTTCTTTTCTCAGAACTGTCAATGTGGCAGCTTTCATGAGCACTAAATTAATCCTTTAAAGGAAAAATATGTTTAAAAAAATGTAATATCTTTTCTGATTGAAAGATACTGCAAAAAAGGACTTCTTTTCAATACAGAAAACAAATCTCTTGTATATTCATGTGGATTACAGAGTAGTTTTCATACCAAAATATTACATTTCTTTTATCAGAGCAAAGTAAAGATGATACAATATTCTTGTCTGAGATTAAAATATATAAGAATGGAATATTGATAGCAATATATAAGGTAAAGGAGGATTGGATGATGTACTGTGGGAGCTGATAAGAATTATGTGGCTTCTAGCAGAGAGGTAAAATGACATAAAAAGATACAGATGGATGGCAATAGGAAATGCATCTATAAGGGAGATCACTGGAGTAAACAGGAAGAGTTTGGATAACAGCAGACAAGCATTTAAGGGATAATTCTAATTGAATTATGCATTGTAGCCAGGTAGAGTAGACTGATGTTTCTAAATGCTAAAAAGAGAGCTGACGCATCTCAGCCTAGAGTGGCAGCCTCCATTGTCCCAGGTCTTTCCCCAGGAGTTTTAAAATCTGTATAAAACAGGTTGATAACAGCTGTTTTATAGGTGGCCGTTGGGGCCTGCTTATTCCACTTTGGATGCAAGGGAGCTACAAATGGGTCCTTAAAAAGATGGGTAAATAGAGCAAATTAAGAGTGGGAAAACATGAGACCCACTCCAGAAGCTGCGGCGAATACTACACATTTCTCATGGAGAGAGAAAATGTTGCCTTAGCGTGTGACTCATCAAAATCTCGTAGTCTTAAATCAGACACCTAATCAAAGCTATTCAGCTAGATGCTCTCTAAGGTTAAAGGAGAGATCTGACACTTTCAAAGCGTGACTTAGACTTTCCATCTTTCATTTCTGTCTTGGGATGGATACAGTCTTCAGGAGGCTATTAATATTGAGGTAGAAACCAAGCAGCACATCAGTGGAGGAACCCAGGTCCACATTTAACAAATGACGGATATGCTTTGAAATTAAGAGGCTGGTGCTGCTGCTGCTGCAGTCCAGGCCCATCACAGGCAGCTCAGGCTCCCTGACTGTGGCTCTGCGCTGGAGAGTGGTAGTGGGTTAGCTGATGCAGCCCAGGAGCCAGCTCCGCCTGCCTTCCCTTCACCAGGAGGCTGGCCCTAGCACTGCCTGGAGAGTTTGATGATAACTGAAGTACATACACGTGGGAGATCTGCATGCTTGCTGTGATGCCTGATTTTCAGATATCTGCAGCAGCATTTGAAGCCCAGAGCAAGAGGTCTGACTTACCCAGCACAGCACACACAAAAACGGGGATCTGCAAAAGGTGATGTTGTCTGGGGACAGAGGCCACTGATAGCCCAAAGCAGGAAGTCAGAGAACTCAAAGCTTGCCTCCACTTGTGGTTCCTCAGATCCTGTTGCAGGAATTAGGCCACTGCGGTTATATGAGGAACAAACTTGCTGCCACAGTTTGGGAATGGTATTTTCCAATTTAGTGCTCCTGTTAAAACCATGCTGCCACTTGCTCCCCTCTCCCCTCCAACTGAAAGCTCAAAAGGCAAAGATCACAGGTTGAGATAAGAACAATTTCCTGGAAACAGCAATGAGATAAGAAAATGAACAGTAAGAGCAAAAATATTAATAAGAAGAGGTATAAGACAAAGAAACAATTTACACGGAAAGCCTGACAATACCAGTTGTCTCTTCCCTACCATGCTTTCTCCCACCCAGAAAGAACACCCTTCTCAGAATTAAAAGAGTTGCTTCTACCCACCCCATCCCTGGCAATGATGTGAGGTGATATAGAATAACACCTGGGTTCTGGCCACTCCCTGTTCTGGCTAGTGCAAAAAATTAACCCTGTTCTGACTGAAACCACTTCTCACTTCCCTGGTGAGAAGCAGGTATGTTTCTGCATGAAGGAGGTGGAGGTGATGGAAACACCCAGCAGCACACCGAGCTGTGCACTGTTCCGGAGCAGGAACTGCAGCTAGGAGACCTTGAGACCACTGCCAAAATATAGCAAAACCAGGCTGGCATAAAATAAACCCACAAAGGGATGGACACCTTCCCAGCAGAAATTTCTTTACCAACATTCAATCATAGAGACTGCTCGTCATGTATGACCAGTGTGAACTTGAACATGAGACTCACTGTCATGAGGTATGTGATGAGGAGCAAAATGAATTATTTGTTAGAAGGGGTAAGGAATAACGCACAGCACTAATCTGTAGCTGGAAAACTGTCCTTTTCACCGTGTCAAAATTTTAAATGGAGAAATAGTAATTTGATCTGAAACCACTGATCTGCTTTTGAAACAGTATGCAGGAGATTGCAGTCAACTGGTAGAGCCACACTGCTACAGGTGACTTGGAGAGTAGGGTCACAGACACAGCTGCAGAAAACATGGGTGGCAGGAAGGAGCTGAGAGGCACATTTTTACATTCCAACTCTGGGATTGCATAATCAAAATATGTTTCACTGACATTTGAAGTTAGCCTTGGCTTCTCGTGCCTTCTTGAACAATATTTCTCAGCCCAGGTTTTGTAAGAAGGGGGTACAACAAGCTGCTTTATTGCAGCTGCCTGGAATGGAAACTATTTTTTAAGAACAAATGAAACACTTCATCCAAAACACACAAAAAGTCCAACTACATGATAGACGTTTTTCAGACTGGAAAACCAAACCATTCTTCATCCATCAGTCAAAGGAAGTCACCTTTAGAAGTCACCTTAGGCACCTCAATTTGGGAGAACAGCAAGTAATATTTCTCCAAATATCATTGTTGTTTGTAGGCTTGAAGTGTAAATGTTTTACTAGCTACTTTCCCTCAAATCCTGTTACACTATTTCATTATTATATAGCTTCTTATAAAAGTTGGTGACCAAGAATTTTAATTGTCAATATAAGCATCATTTAGTACATTTATTTTAAGATGTATTGGCTGTGCTTTTTTAAACAAGTTAGTGATATTTTAGGACAGGTTGGGAAGCTACCATCCTTGACAAGACTAATTTAATAACTATCTTAAAATTGGTGACAGGGTAAAAAGAATGGAATTACAGGAGGAAATCCACCAGTGAGAGCGTTAGCCTATTCAGAACTGTACTAATATAATAGACTGAACAAATCAGGTCTATAAATTTCTGTCAATGTAGATTACCCACACAAGGTCTCATGCATCAGCCAAACTTAAAACGAGGTCCTTGTAGAGACCCTGTGAACAGGAGTGAATTTCACCATCAACAGTTGATAAACTACCTTTCATTCTGATTGCATCAGAAAATTAATTTACTCAATTTCCCAGAAAAACTGAAATTGGCTCAGTCATCAACACAGTTTTTTGAATAACACAGTTTATACTACATTCACAAATAATCTGCTTCCAGGCTAAGTAGAGGATTTTTACTGTGTCCTCAGTAAAATCTGGTTAATAAAAATATTGTCATGTACAATGCACTAACTGATGTAAGTGGGAGTTATATAATGAAATAAGACCTTGACAATAACTTTTTTGAGGCACAAGAAGACAAGCTAGTACAGAAAGGAATGAAGAAAAATGTCACGAAAATTACTGAAACCAAGAAAGCTGTGCTTTAGTAAAAGGCTAAGGAACATTAAGGGAGAATGAATGAATATGGAAAATTCAGCATTCTGGGTTATTTTGGGTAGGAACTGAAACAAAATGGCTAATACAAACATCTTTAGGTTACAGAGAGATGGCACCAGATCACCCAAGTGAAAAAATTAAGAAAAGGAAAGGAGAGAGGCAGCAGAGCATTGAGTTTGAAAAGTACTTTTGGAGAGTATTGAGTACTATATCCTTAGAAAGCCTTCTAGTGATGGGGCTCGGAGTCCCATTCCTTGGCTTAAATAACTTCTCACAGGTTGCCTATGTACTTCAGCCTCCTGCAGGAGTGTTGATTTCACTCAATATGCGTATCGCACCCTCCTAATTATCCATTTCTTTGTATTAATGATGAAATAATACAATCTTCTATTTTCTCTAATTAAGTTTATTATGGAGACATTTTTATGTGCCTATTTTTGAAAAATGAAATTTCATTAAAAGTCAGTGTATCAGATCTTATTAATTCTATTACATTACAACATGAAACATTTCATCAGAAAAAAAAAATGACTGAATAAAAACGAACCTCAGACTTTGATAATACAGATAAAATAAAAATCCAATGCATTCACTCTTCAATCTCATTTTAAACACTGCAAAACTTTATTTGTGCGAAGTTTTAAAATCAATAGAGAATGACTTACCACATTCTCCTACAGAAATACATTTTGTCTTCTTTACTGGGGATTTTTTCCCTGAAAACACTGTGAAATATCAATGTATCTCTCTAGGCCATTTTTTCTTCTTCTTGTAATTAGGAAAAAATAGATAAATAAATTGATATCAATTACCTTTGGGAAAACCAGGTTGGACTAAGAGACCTTTTAATAATTGGAATGGCAGTGCACTTTGCATGCATGTCAGTACTCGGTGACAATTGCTACAGGACAATTGATACACAGTGACGTTCTCTTTGTCATTGCTGGACAGTAGGGACTTTAGTGCCAATGATTTTCTGTCATCATCTGAAAGTGATAGGGGCCTATGAATGACTAGCAAGATAAAGGATCCCTTGATATCCCACAGAGCAATTGCAATGTTGTGCTGCTCTCCTGACATATTCCATGGCTGTGACTCCAGGGCACACACAGCTGAACGGTTTTGCTGAGGTTTGGAGTCTTCTTGTTCCTGTGAAGCTGCTGCTGCCCAGCATCGCCAGTGCACAGCCTGCACTAAGGACAGACCACGTGGGGTGGCAGCAGCAGAAACACAGGGCTGCTGCTGCAAGTGAGGGATTCCTATTTCACTGCTCTAGAAAAGAGAGTCCTAATCCATTTGAACTGTTGTTGCAGAATATATTGACTGTGTCAGGAAACTGAAAATTTCACTTTTAAAGCACACAATAGAAGGACTGGTAGCACATATCTGACTAATTGCTTATTTTGGTTTTCTGTAATCCACAAATTTATGCCATATATTTATTCCATTTTCCTTGCACAGTAGTTTGTCATTCTACAAGGAAGCACAGGCACTGAAATTATATATTTATATACTATATATATATATATATATATATAAACTTCTTTTAGCCTTATTTCCAGTGTCGGAGTGACTGAGATACTGTTGTAAAGGTTTTTAATTTGGTATTGTTAATTACTGCAGCTAGAGTTGATAGACCACATTTTTTCTCCCCAGGCGATGTAGTTTGGCCAAAGTCCATCCCTAGTGCTCCCCTCTCCTGTAGGCAACTCTGTGTTGTGGGCAGACAGATTGTCTGGCATTAACAGAAACTGGTTAAGGAGCATTTAATCCACCATTCCTCCTGCTTTTAGAGAGGTGAGAGCAGAGGACATTGCTCTTTCCTCAGTATAGTAGCAACATGGATATACTGGAGACAGTCCAGGGAAGTGCCACCAAGATGATGAAGGAACTGGGACATCTCTCCTATGAGGAGTGGCTGTGAGAGCTGAGCTGTTCTACCTGGGGAAGAGCAGGCTTGAGGCGGGCGATCCTATCATTGTGTGTAAATACCTGAAGAAAGAGTGCAAAGATGACAGAGCCAGGCTCTTTTCAGTGCAGGGCAAGAGACAATGGACCAAAACTCAAACACAAGAAATTCCATTTAAACATAAGAAAAGTCTTTTTCTCTGTGAGGGTGACTGAGCACAGGCACAGTTTGCCCAGGGAATTAATGAAGTCTCCATCTCTGGCAATACTGAAAAGCCATCTGAACACAGTCCTAGGGTACTAGGTGTCCCTCTTGAGGGAGGGTTGAACGAGGTGACCTCTGGAGATCCCTTCCAACCTAAACCATTTTGTGACTCTGTGAATTCTGTGCATGCACAGAATGAGTCAATAGGTGCATTCTGATAATGCAAATTCATCATCATTTATGGGATTCTAGTGCTAGAAGAATCTAAAAGCAAGATATTCATTGCAAATCAGGCCAGGAGTGCCTGACTTTATTGCACAGAATTTCAGAAAAAGGGTTCACAGAACATGTCTGCAAACAGCTTAGTGAGTTATGGGGAACATTCCAGGACATGGCTTCCCCTGGGATTGAGACAGTGGCATGTAGCCTGCCAGGCTAAAAAGGTTTGGAACTATACATAATATTTTTCAGTGACTGGGACTAGGCCTGTAGCCCTACCTTTCCCTGAGCTGCCCCTGGGAAGAAATCAATCAATTTTTGGCACCTCCACTCCCATCTTTCCAAAGTGAATGGCAAAAAAAAAAAAAAGGATAAAAGTCTAGCAGCATGCCCAAAAGAAACGCAAATCTGGCTGATAGGTGATTTTCACAAGAATTGTCCAAATAAATGAAAATGAAAAAGCAGCAATATTCAGGAGAAAGAAAACACAACAGACAACCATGAAATCTTTACCTTGCCCTGCCAGCTCCAATGAGAATGCTATGTCAGTGGTGGCAGTCACATCCACAAAACCTTACCAAAAACCTGGTGTTTCTTGTGTACAGTCCTGCTTGGAAAAGATGCATATGGATATTTCTGTCTGCTTGCTGTGAAAATATCAGCTCAGCAAATAATTCACCAAGTGAAAATAAATAAATATATGGCCCAAACAAAGCAGATCCAAGCTAGACCAGAAGAATAATTAAGCCTATACACATGCAAGTATACTAGTTCAGCTGAACTTTCATTATTCTCATGAAAACTATCCTCCCAGCCCATCTATAGTCTGTAAATATTTGTTTCTGTGGAACGCAATAACAAAACACTTTTGAAGCTCTTCTTTGCCACTAGACCCTTCTATATAACCAATGCCAGTCAAACAGTATCATCACAAGCAGGAAAAAATACAAGGGGACTGCCAATCTAAGTGCAACATGGGATTGCACAACCTAAACGGAAGGCACACTTTAGAGCAACTCTTTATCCTCTTCCTGAAGTTTGCTCCAATCGCTTGTTTTGCTCTAATTTTAATCCAGAGTGCCCTCCAGAGGGGAAATGGTGACTGTGAAACTGCTCTTAAAAGAGCTTTGAGGTGGGCAAGGACATGCCTCTTCCTCCGCTCCTGGGAACCCAAGGGATGTAGACCACTTCAGCTCAGTCTCCTCTTCCAAGCTTTACCTTTTCAAATGAAACTGAATACTTAAGCAAGGGCTGTACTGGATTTTGTATGCCCTAAACACGAGGGTTCAAGGACCTGTCTCACTCGAGACATACAGCTGCTCCTTCTGTGACAGGGCACTACGTAAGACAAGTGCCAAGTCCCCGACTCTCAGGATCAAGGTCTGACTACATCTTTTTGCTTTCTCCATTAACTCTTTCTCCTGACTGCTTAAAAACACAATAAATCCCAGAAATACTCCCAGGGAAAGTCAACAGCCTTAACACAGTGCCACTGTAATGATCTAGAGTGTTCCAGACATCTCTATGGATCTGGCAAGAATTAAAGAGGATCCATGAGAGACTTGTACCTTTGTAGAGTGACATCTGGGGGCACGGTGGATACCCTGTAGCATTTAAAATGCCATTGAGCATCTATATTCAAACACCTGAACAGCTCCCTTGTCTACCCCTTCTAGTGGGAGGGATGGAATATAAAGACACAGAACAAATTCTATTTATGTTCCTTGATGTATCACTATTCACACCATCCAAATAATGCTATGATAAGAGATATTAGTCATTTAATTGTTCCATGTTTGAGGACTTCCCAGATGCTTTAAGTATTCTACTTAAATTGTTAGCCTGGCCCTTTGGACTCAAGCTAAAATTAGTGTCTTGCATGATACAAATTCGATTTCATATTTTTTTAAGGAAAGAATGCTATTAAAAAAGCTTTCAGTGGCATTTACAACCAAAAAATCTGGGATAAAAGGCCTCCTGTCTAAAAGGCTGATAATGGTACAGAGATTGCAAATTGCAGTTTCAATACAGTTGTCTCTGTTTGCTTGAGAAGTGGGTTTTTTACACTATAGGGAAGCTAAACATTTCACCTATTTCATAATATCAGTAATGGAAGAATTGCTCTTCCATTATAACCCCATTTTATGTTTAAAGCACAAAGCAGAACCTCAGTTTCATTATTGCTTAATGCCAGAACAAATGTTATCCTTTTCCTTTTGGAGAATTATAAACTGTGTCTTTATTTACTTTCATAACACAATTTTCACACATTTGACAGATCATTGCTCATGTTCTTCATTGTCATGATACTAGTGAAATGTAGCATAAGCTCTAAATTTGCAGCTGCTGTCCAATCAATAAAAAGATCACACCATCTGAATAATGCTATGATATGTGACATTATCTATTCAACTGTTCTATTTCCTGGGACTTGTGAATACTGTCACATTGAAAACAAGCACCATTTATGCTGACAGACTTTTCACCATTCAACACTATTAATGAATATATTTCAAAATGAGGTACCAGATTAAATAAATTTCATGTCATATCAAAAGAGAGATATTATCATTATTTGTAGCAGCAAAGTTCCAAGTAAATTACAGTGAACGTACATATGCAATGCATTCAGCAAGAAAAGGGTTTTCAAATAGCATAAATCTTGTTGGATGTCAACTTGCCACAGCAGTGATATGTAGACCTTATTCTCCATATTTTCATGACAAGAACAAAAGTGTGTTTTGGTGTAGTTTTCTAATGCAACAAATTAGTATCCAACCCAGAATTTACTGCTAACACAGAAGTTTACTAAGGAAGCTCTGTAAACTTCAGTAACAAACTCCTATATCCTTCTTTGACTAAAGAGGGCTATTATCATCCATGCTTGCCATAAAAATCTTCTGTCTCAAAATTTTTCCTGTGGCTATGTTATTTTAATGTGTGCATTGGATCTAACAGTCTTCTCCCCTCCATGAGGTATTCTTTCTAACAGAATCATACCACTTCTGGAAGAATGGCTTCTGAAATGGCTCCTTGGACTTAACCAAGCTTAGCCTACACAGTACACAACATGCTTACAGTGCAGCAGGAATTACTAATACAGAACAAACCAGTACTGGTAACCAGATCCTCCACAGCATGATATTGTAGCAAATTTCTTGTGTGGAAAAGTTTAAAAATGAATTCATGTTTTGCTGAGTGTTATGTCTTAGTGCATGAAGGCTTTCAGTGTCTTCAGATAAGAGCACTTTTGTCTTTCAGTAAAGATAGTCCTAAGAGGGTTAAATGAAATTTGTGGACAGTAAGGTAAAGATTGCCATTAGAAAAGATTATATAAGAATGATTTATCAAAACTTGTATTATTTAGAAGTGTTTCAGTAACCTATTGTATTGTAAAAAATGAAATAGCAAAAAACGTCATTCTGAGACCTGTACTCTCACTATTTCTCTAGTGCAAGCAAATCAATTCACATTCCATTAAAATAATAAGAACTGCTTGACATAAAAATATATTTACAAGAAAACTGGAAATCAGATGGTTCCCACATAAAAATATATTTACAAGAAAACTGGAAATCAGATGGTTCCCACCACAGACCATTTATTTCTGGTGTAGTCATAAAACCTCCCGTGTTTTCAGTTCTGTCTGATACTAGCTTACAGAATTATGTAAAACCTGCTGCATAAAAAGACCTGAGATGGGATTCCTAGAGTGAGCTCCTAGCTCCTAATTTTCCTAGCAGTAATATTCAGAAGAGATCTGCCTTGTGTTTGACTCTCTATATGCTCTATATGTACAGTAGAACTCGTGAGATGTTCATTCTTTAGAACGGCATTCTTCCAGTTGTCAAGACAAAATCTGGAAGAAACAGCTTCTCAGCAGAGGAATGCCATGCTGTTCAAACACTCTTGGACAGAAAACATCAGCTAAATTATCTTGCAGGAAAGGTCTGACTTTTTTTCATTTGTAAAAGAGGTAGGAATGTCCTCTTCCTCTGTCACCTTCCTTCCATTGTTTCTCAGACAGTGAGGTAAAGCTTCCTCTCCTTCTTTGTGTGGCTGTCGCTCTTTCTGAAGCTAAAAGAACCCATGCAGCCATGAGGTGATCATTGCGCTTAGTGAAGCTACTAACGAAGAGAAGATCACCTCTTACTAGCCAAAAAGAAGTAAATGTCTGCAAAAATTAGGGCTGTATGCACATAAAAATGTCAGTGATCAGAAAGCCAATGACATCTGTAACTGCTGGACCATCTCTCCTAACAGAGCAATGAGTTTAGAAAGCCCTTCAGAAATTAATATCTAAGTCCAGTCAGAGGAAGTATTTTTATATCCTTAGTTATAATGAAGAGAATACTGAAAAAAATGTTAAGCACTATAACTAATGTCCTCTCTCTCTGATTTTTTGCACTATTAAAACAGTAAGTTGGCACTTAGATATTAAGTGAAGGCCATAAAGAAATTGATTTTGATTACACACATAAGTAGCTAGACATTTTCCCACTACACAAATAGATAAAATAAGACACAGATGTTAACTGAATCTCCTCACTGATGAATTAACTTATCAATCCCTCAAGAGGCAGTGTTTGAGTAAAAAATATTTAAAATTAAGTAACATGCATTTTGTAAGTCTTCAGGAACACTGTGTCTCCAACTGTATTTTAAGACTTCAAGTACAATGTACCAATTACCCAGCATTTGGCAATGTCCATTTGTAAACTTGTAGCATTCCTCAACATCAGATTGTTCTAAGCTGATTTATATGACAGGTTAATAAGAAACAGATTGCGTATACCTAGAGCAGTTTTAAATGAAACAAAGAGGTTATATTTCTTACTTTTCAGCCAAAAATCATGTTACCACACAAATAAGTCAAGTTAAAAACGCCATAGAGTGAAACATTTTTTAAAAAAATAAACTAATTTTTCAAGCAGACTTAGTACCACATTCTCAGAAAGTCACAGCCCTGTAGGGTAAAAGAAATTAAAACATTTTAAGGCTATTTCTGCTTTTCATAGATCAGCAGGATGTGTTTACGCCAGTCACACAATTCATTGTCTGAAGATTCCTAAAAATGCCATGCACAGTGATTTCCTTGAACCTTAAGGTTTTTATTCAGATATTAAAAATAAAGTACGGTTTTTACTCTCTTTCTTTTTAGTGTTTTTTTCTAGGGTTTATTGTACTTCAAGCTCTCTATTATAAGCCATGAAGAGCAATTATATCCTAAAGAATGGTGATCACGGCTGAATATGATACTCCAGGTGAAGTATATAACTAGTAATCAGGCACTATTTATCCCATTTAGTTTCATTTATCATCAGTTTCTCCAGGAATTAAATATAGTGTTCTCTCTGACATGTGTACTGCAGTTAGAAATTCAACAGCATTTTAGAAGAGATTGGTATGATAATGCCTTGTTGGTCACTACATTGCAGCTTTTTTTAAAGCATTAACTGTGAATAAACTATTTGCCTACTTATATATATATTTAAATATTAATAACTGAAACTTTTGACCTTGACAAACTGTGATCACTAGTACTTGAGCTATCTTGAATCACTTCATTTGCGATATTCTCATTAGATAGTCAAATTAGCTCTAAAATATACCTTCTAATTGCCTCTAAAAAAATCCTGGTCCTCTGATGAGTTGACACACTGTTTTGACACATGTAGTTGATGGTTTTTTTGTATGAAAGATTTTTCAGCTAAAAAATCCTTTTTCATAGTGAAGATTTTCAGTAAAAATTTTGCTTTCAGTTTCATTTTTCTTTCCTGACAGTGAAAAATATAAAATTTCATTTTTATTTATCTAATCTCATTTTAAAATGTCATTTTCTTTATCTTAATCTTCCTTTCTTTTTCATCCTTCACTTTGCACTATTATCTAGTTAGAAGATGCAAAGCAGTAAGAAGCTAGGCAGCAGTTCCTTAATATAGTACCTTTTCTAGAATAGCTAGTATATAATTACAAACGGCAATGATTTTTTGCTCTAAGTGTAGGAGTTGACTAATGAGGTCAGTAAGGGGATGTGAATCAAATGGCAAAAGAGGTAGCACATGGAAGTCAGGGCAATGTTGTCAGTTAGTACTGTGCTCTTTGTGACCATATTCTTGGCTGCTGTAGTGGTAGGAGCCAGGTCCTACTTGTGTTGTGCTCAAGGTGTATGAAAGAGGGGACTTAGAAAGATCTGAAGTACCAGCCAGACTTCAAGTATGCCACTTGGCTTCTACCTAAGCTACAGACATGAATTCCTTAAGTGCCACAAATTTTGATAGCCATTGAAGTTCCTCATGCCTTGATAGCTCTGTTGTACATCCCAGCGTGCACCAGTTCTTTCTGGTACCTGTCCTATGCTTAAGGCCAACAAAAATCTACAATTAGACGATCTCTCGGCAAACTTATCTCAGAGCCTTAATGCAGCAAAGGAACCAATGTACCAAAAGTAGCAAGTTCCACTGGCTTTCAAAGCAGAAGCTGATGTGATATGACTGCTATATCCATAGGTTGATTATTACAGTTCTCCAGTTATGATGATCTAGCTGAAAAATAATTAGCCTGGGAGGAAAAGGAGCATTCTTGGCCACATGGGTGGTTAAAACAATCCTATTCAACTAAGTATGTACCTGATAAGCCAAGTGGGTGGTGGGGATAAGACACCGAAGACAGAGCACTTTCTTAGACCAGCCCAACTGCTGACAAAATAGATGTGGAACTGCATGCTTCAGTCCCTTTGTGACCTGGGCTGAAGGTTCCAGTTCAGCAAAACTCTTAAACACACATTCAAGCACCACGAAGGAAGCCGAGCTCTGTGTGCACTTCGTGAAGAGCTAGCATTGTACAACAACTGCAATTCTGTACCATGCAGCACTCAAGCAAGTGCTTAAGGGCCACAGCCAAAAATTATATAGCTTGCAAATATACCTCTTTTCTTCCCAAATAGAGTCAGGATTCAGGAACTATAGAACTAAATAAGCCTAACTAGTTAGGTTTACTTGATCACTCATTTTCATAGCATAGAGTCATAGAATCATTAGGATTGGAAAAGACCTCTAAGATCATCAAGCCCAACTGTTAACCAAAACAGCACAGTTTCAGTGACCTGGTTAGAAGAAAAAACTTCTGTCTTTCCATCCACCCTGCTCCTTAATAGTCTGGTTGTTAACATATAACCCTGTGAGATGGGTGATGTATTTAAATTCTTTCCAGCTAAAGAACATGAAGCCAGGTGTGCTTCTTCCCAGATCTCTCCTCTAATAGGACCGATTAAAGAATGAATTATTATTTAATTCTATACTATTTAATCTTTAAAAAATCAACTACATATATATTCTGAAAGATTAACAGCCTGTAGCTACCTTGTTGGACACAAGCATCTCTGTAAGGTGCTGCACAGCGCAGTTCACTTCAGGATCTATATTAGCTTGCTCCTGGAAGATGTCTGCTGTGCTTGCTGGCTTTTGGGTGTCCCATTCTGAGGTCCCTAAATCTGCCTCAGGCAGGACCTTGAACTTGGGGATGAAGTAGACCAAGTCCTGTCTCGGAGCTAGCTTTTGAGACATGACAAACAGCTGCTATTTGCTGAATTGGGGTCTAGGGAGGAAAACTCATAATAGCTTTAGGAGAAATTTCAGGTCTTGCCACTTTAATCACAAATTGAGAATTAACTAATCACTTTAAAGTTAAACAACTTCTAAAATTACTTTCTATAAACAGATGCACTATTAAAGCTGTTTTGTTTTTAGAGTGATTTTGAAGATGCTAATTTGCATGATCAATTACTAAAGAGCATGAGAAATACATGTGGCTATATGCTAACATTTTTCACTTTTGTTTAAACAGAACAGAAACATACCCTCTTTAGTACTCAGATGACCTTCCAGATTTCCATGTACAGAATCTATGGATTTTTAAGTATAATTAACAACTTCCATTTCAGTATTTAAGAGCTTCAAGTTCTGTTTCTTTGACAGTCAAAAGCTAATCAATCTTGTTCTCAAATGCTAATACAAGCAATTAAAAATAACATTAATTGAAATACTGCAGGGGCTGTTAGTTTTTTTCTTAACCTCATGGCAACACTAATTTACAGTACTAATTAGTGAATTGCCCTTTGTATTATAAATCTTTAGTAGGGAGAACTGGCCTTTAAAGCCCAACAGAGAGATGCAGATGGTCACTGTACTTTCAGTAAGCTTTCATGCTAACTATCAGGATATTCACTTCACCACATAAGCTAAACATGATGGATTACATTGTTTACAATGAAGAATGTGAATTTCTCCAAAGAAAAATGCATTGACCATTTGTCCTGTTGTAAAACATGCATATATCCTTTATAGGATGGAGTATATTCTGCCCAGTTGTCCTAATTAGAAGAAAGAGTGTAATTCACTCATATGAAACACAGGAGAGAAGGTAAATGGGCAATATGCTGTAAAATCAAGCAAGGCAACCTACAAAACACATAAAAAGATATAATGCATATTGTTTGTAAACAAGCACAATTTAAACCTTTTGCTGTGCAAGTAAAAATTTCAAAAGAACAAAAACTAAAATTAAAACCTGTCAAGTAACAGTAGCAAAATTATTACAATTTACCTTACTGAATTTTTTCCAGAAGATCCAGTTTAATGTGTTGGCATGGCCGGTTTTAAACTTTAAACTAAGACAGAGTAGTTTCTTTGCCAGAAAATTACCAAAGGCTCAAGTGGCTTTGATTTAGGAGCAAGGTTGGGAGCTTTAGTGATCACACTGTAGTCTACACAAATAAGAATACTGATTCTCATTGTAAGTACCATTATAGCATCATTCTAACATACAAACATGAAAGTACACCTAGGTCCTTCTATAGTCATGCAGGCTGATTTTTCATGTTATTTTCATGTATTAGTCTTGTGGGTTTTGGATATATAGTAAGAACTTTTCATTTTTTAATAACAGAGAAATGGAAATACATCGTATTGCATTTTCCATGGAAGACATCATTGTGCACGCAGAATACTTGCACTTATATACTGTATATTCACTGGGCTACAGCAATGGGAGGGTGAGAAAAGGTATTGTTTGCAATGGTGAGGTGAAGACAGATAACTACAGAAAGGTGTCATTAGTCAAGTCAGCCCCTGAGAGGTTGTGTAATATATACAGGGTTGCTACTGAAATTACAACCTTCCAGAAATGCAAATATTCCTCTTAGAACTATGAAAACCATGGCGGATCCTAATTGCCACCAGGAGAAATAATTGGTATGTTTGACTTGCTGCCAATATTGTCATTCCTCACAAGCAGAAAGCATACATATGGGGAGGTCCCCATTTGAAACATACAACAGCCTTAGGGCTCTGGATGTGAAACGACCAGTAAAGCAGGCAGCCTTAGGAAAAGAGCGTGAAAGTAGATTTTTAGACTTTTACTTCAATGTCACTATTCATGCAGTAAGAAAATAGGATTGCAAAGACAGATACGGTAATGATTAGTTACTAATAAATGTTGATTTATGCAACCTTTATTTTAACTGGTTCTCTCATGTTTCCAAAGATGAGTATTTCTTAAGATCCTCTCCTGTCCTGCTTTGTTCCATACGTGTATGTAAATAGCCACAGTGGAAATCTGATGCTGGCTTCAAGTTTATGATCCAGTTCTTTGGCTGAAGTACTCAAAAATAATGTAGTGGTGCTTCTCTGAAGTGCAGGATGATGACAGTCTTAGGGGATCAGTGTTCCTGCACATTTGTGATGTTGGGTATATCCATATTAACAGGGTTTGTGCTGTTAGCACATACTCGGATTCCTGTACACAGAGGCAACGTGATTCCCAGCATGGGCTACATGGCCCACTGTAGGTCTCCTAATGCTGAAAGCACCAAGCGAGCCAAACTTAAACGATCATAAGATTATCATAGAGTGGGTTGGGTTGGAAGGGATCCTGAAGATCATCTAGTTCCAACCCTCCCTGCCAAAAGCAGGGACACCTCCCACTAGGTCAGGTTGCTCAAAGCCCCCTTCAGCCTGACCTTGAACACTTACAGAGAAGGGGCATTGACAGTTTTGCAGTCTAACCTCTGTCCCAGAACCATTCGAAAATAATTGTTGCCGTGGAACCTCAAGCTGTAGGTGGTAAAATCAACTCTGCCATCCATTGTACGAAAGATCAGGAAGCTAACATTATGACATAGGCTGGAAAAATATTGAAATATTTTTGCAGCTTGTATCTCATTTGATTCCTAGATCCTGAGAAACTGAACTGCATAGAAGTGACATGTGCCAGTGACTGAAAAAGAAAGAGCAATTGTAGGATTAACAATCAGTGTAAGATCTGAATGTAAAGCACTTATTTTTCATCTAATTCCTTCCCCATCTGTAAAATGTGAGATGATACTTAGCATTCTGGATCTTAGAAAATCACTTTAAAGAAGAAGCATGAAAGATTCTCCTCAAAGTAAATGCAAAATATTATTACTTTTTCCTCTTTTCCTCCCTCTCAAATGCCAGAAGGAGAAAGTCTTGATTCAAGGACAGCACCTTGATGTAACACTGCAAGAGGTAAAGTACACATGTCCTTTATAAGAATAGAAAAGTACAAAGCCAACAACCTTATTTGTTTATATATTAAGTCTTCCTGTCTTTTGTGAACAGCTGCAGATTGTGAGCATTGTATATAAAGGTAAAACAACTTGTTTTTAATCTAAGCATCAGAGCTATGTGATTTCTTTTCCCCCTAGGAAGTTACAGATTTACACGTGACTTTTTCTTGTTGTAGACCTTTTTCATTAAAAAAAAAAAGGTTAAACTTTTTCTCTCCATTGTCAGAAGCTGGTTAACATAAGAGTGTGATAAAGCAAGGAATCACTAATAGAAAATTTGAATCCATATTATATTTGGGATGAGAGGAAATGGCCTCAAGTTGCTTTAGGGGGGGTTTAAACTGGACCTTAGGAAAAATATTATCACTGAAAAGTTTACCAGGTACTGGGACAGGCTGTCCAGGGAAATGGTTGAGTCCATCATCCCTGGGAGTCTTTAAAAGGTGTTTAAATGTGGTGCTTAGGAACATGGTCTAGTGGTGGATTTGGGAGTTATAGGTTAATGGTTGGACTCGATGACCTTAGAGGTCTTTTCCAACATAAATGATTCTTTGAGTCCATATCTTACAGAAATAGAATGTCAACTTTCTGTATTGCTTTCATCTGAAAACCTTTTACTTACTCCAGGTTAGGCTGTGCACTTCTAAGTCAAGGAAGACTGGACCTAAGGTATGCTGGTACTCCATGAAATGAAATACTACTGAGATACTCATCTAAGAAAGATTTCCCTTGTTTCTTCCTTCTCCTTTAAACAAAGCAAGGAGCCATGGCAGTGACTTGCTGCTGGCACTACAAGGCCGCACATCAGTACCACACTGGCATTTCAAAGAGGTGGGATTTTGTTCCAATCTTCTGCTGCTCTTTCTTACAGAATTTCTCTGAGGATTGGGAAGCATGTAATCAAAGTTACCAGAGGGATCACATTAAACATACCGGAACTTGAACAACATTTAAAAAAATGGTCAAAAGTAAAATACAAGACATAATTTCAATGTGGAGTGTGTATGGGTTCACATTCTTATATTCCAGTTTTAAATTAGTCAATGCTCCAAAATGCAACATTTATTATTTATAACCTGTCTTTTTATGTAATCCAGGGGATTAGTCTTTCCCTGCAGTTCACAAAGAATTGGCAGTAAGGTTGGCAAACCTGAATACAGTATTGTTTTAGTCACGTAAGTTGTTCAACTCCCCTTCTCAACACTCACACAAGTTCTGGTGTAGTGTGGGTTGGAGGACTCTAGTAGGATGTTAAGCTTCTGTAGTGGGTTGATACTGGCTGGATGCCAGACACCCACCAAAGCCGCTCTCTCACTCCACTCTGCAGCTGGATGGGGGAGAGAAAACATAATGAAGGAGTCGTGGGTTGAGGTAAGGACAGGGAGAGATCACTCACCAAATACCATTATGGGCAAAACAGACTCAACTTCAGGATATTAATTGAATTTATTATCAACAAAGTCAGAACAGGATAATGAGAAGTAAAATAAATCTTAAAAACACTTTCCTCTCATCCCTCCCTCCTTCCTGAGCTCTACTTCCTCTCCCCCAGCAGGGCAGGGAGACAGGGAATGGGGAGTTATGATCAGTTCATCACACATTGTTTCTGTCACTGCTCAGGGAGGGGAATCTTTCCCCCTCTCCAACACGGGGTCCCTCCCCTGGGAGACAGTTCTTCATGAACTCCTCCAACATGAGTCCATCCCACAGGCAACAGCACTCCAGAAACTGTCACAACATGGGTCACTCTTCTATGGGGTACAATCCTTCAGGCATTACTCCAGGGTGGGTCCCCTACAGGGTCACAAGCCCTACCAGGAAACCTCCTCCAGTGTGGGCTCCTGTCTCCATGGGTCTGCAGGTCCTGTCCAGTAGCCTGCTCTAGTGTGAGACTCCCATGGGTTCACTGTCTCCTTTTAGGCCTCCATCTGCTCTGGCATGGGCCTCCTCCATAGGCTGCCAGTGGATCTTCGCATTCCTGTGGACCTCCATGGCCTGCAGAGGCACAGCTTCTTCACCATGGTGGTCTGCAACACCGGCTGCAGGGGAATCTCAGCGCTGGTGCCTGGAGCACTGACCTTGGTGTTTGCAGAGTGGTTCCTCTCACATATTCTCACCCTGCTTTTCTCTGGCTGCAATTACATATGCAGAATAACTTTTTTTTTCTTAAATATATTACCACAGTGGCATTACTATCATTCCTGATTGGCTCAGGCTTGGTCAGCGGCAGGTCTGTCCTGGAACCAGCAGTCATTGGCTCCATTGAACACAGGCAGCTTCTGGCAGCTTCTCACAGTAGCCACCCTTATAGATCCCCCACTACCAAAACCTGGCCACACAAACCTAAAACACCTTCTCTTCCTTTTCTTCACCTTTGTCTTTTAAAACCCATCTGTACAGCATCCTTCTAAGTCTGTCCTGTAAGCTAATGAGAACAAGACATTGTTTCTTCCTCTTCCCAGCTACAACTTTTTCAAGACAAGGTTGGTTTGGGAGCCTAATTTGGGTGATGGTTTAGTGTTGTGAAATTCAAGTGGAGTAAAGCAGATAATTTAGGATTTTTTAAAAGGAACTTTTTACAATTTCTTCTCAATGCGACAGGTTTTATTACATTCCTATTTGAAGTGCACTGTGTGTACATTAAGTACAAGGCTACACACCAATTCCCAGTTACATTCTGCAGCAGAGTAGACAGGCAGCATGCATGATTTAGCCCCCACACAGCCACTAATATCAAATTGCTTTTAAAGTAATATACGTATGCCGTGAAAAAGCCAGTATAACCACATTATTGTTTGACTACTCTATGTCACATATGTTGTGCAGGTTTTGTTAGATAAGTAAGGCAACCCTTCAGGTCTTTGTTCTTTCGTTAATATCAGACTGTATTGCATTTCCCTATATCATATATCAGAGGTTTGGCCATGCCTGCATTTGTCTACATAAATGTGATGGTGGATGTGAGACAAAAGTAACAAAATTGATCAAGGAATAGTTGCCTGGATAGCTGTTTGGAGATTTTTTTGGAAAAAGTATCAAGAGAAATTGCAAGAAACTTTACAATGCTCATATAACCTAGATAATTAAAATCAGGTAAAAATTACGAGAAGTGAACCTGGATTCTTTTGACTGGTTTAACTAAAAAGATAAACCAACCTAATCTGATTATTTCTTCCATATCCCAAGAAATATAAGCATGCATGTCGTAATTATATATATGAATAATTTTTTAAACAAAATGTAACAATGAAACCCCATCTCTCAAGAATAAAGGATGTTGCTACCATAAGACAAAGGGAGAAACAGAAAAAATTAGTCCTTAAAAACACCACTGGGGCCTCAGCAGCTACATTTATGTGGATTGAGTAGTGGAAATACGGTTCTGGTTTTGTGGCAGAAAAATATTGCTTGGGTAAAACCCCCAAAATACTGCCATAATATGTGAACTGCACAACATTATGCTTTTGTTAGAAAATAAGCCATTGAGGAACTTACAGTATGCTCCTGTCTCTGTTCAATAGACTAAATAGGGAAAGAAGTCCCATCATGTCATCTGTTTGATTTATTATATGCCTAAATCTTGAGGGGTGAAAACTTTTACGTATCAAACTGCTGTTCAAAAGAGTGTTGCATGGAAAGATAAGTGAGACTGACAGGAGTGTCTGTTGGTCCAAGGAAGTTGGAATAGATGTGATAAGCACATCTCCTCTTTTGTTTGTACTGCTTTTGACTTAAAACTATTAAAAGGAAGGGGCAAAACCAAATCTAATTCAAAGATGAGACACAAAAATATCCACAGTGAACTTTTGATACACTGCTGCCTTGGTAATAGAATGGTCTCCAAATACAGTGAATTTCATGCTGACACTTTGATTAGAAAAACACATTAGGAGCTCATTATTCCTAAGCCCTAAGCATGATTTTCTAACACTACTTGTTACATCGCACACTAGCTCTTCTCTGCATAGGATAGTCGTCATCCTGGTTTTTAATTTCTTCAGGAAGAGAGCCACCATTACAAAATTCTATAAAATATATTTTTATTTCAGATTAAAATAATGAATACTTCTTATTTCTGAAGATGTACACTGTACCTCACTGTAGACAAGCCTCCTCTGCTTTGTCATACTTGAAAAACTTCGCTTATTTGGGATATCTTTTAATACCAAACACATCTAACCATGAAAGAAGAAATATTCCAATACTGGCCAGTGACTATCTTTCTTTGACTGACTGCTGTGATATCTGGATACTGCGATGACAGACACTTTATAAATAGGCGCAGAACTCCCTTCCTCTATCAGGCCATTTATCACTTTGTTTGGAAGATCTTCTAATTACTCTGCCAATGTAGGTGGTCAGAGTAGCTGAAGGAGTTGCTTTAGGTAGACTGCCAAATATCTAATTTGTCTTGTCATCCTTCACATTAAGTGCCTATTTCTTGTAGGGTCATTTCTCTGTGCTCATTCTTCCTTGATAGCTCTGTTACCTTTGACACCATAGGCCACTTACTACTCCATGAGAAACTCCCACCCTTAGGTTTATGTGACACCAACTTATTGTTTGTTCATCTGGCTGACAGCATTAGAGAGTTAGTGCTGATGGATCCTCTAGTTCGCCCCGTCTCTGCTGGCATCTCTCAAGGCTCTGTCATCACTCCCTTTTCCATCTTCCCAGTCACTGTCTGGATGTCTTTGCTAGCTGTCCTGGACCCACTTATTTCCCAGTGTTAATGACTCTTAAATCTGCTCTTCTGCCTGCAGCCTTGCTTCTGTGGTGTTTTGTGCTGGACTCCTCATGGCTTCCTTAGATGCTGCATGCCTAAGGAAGGATGTGCAGCTTTCTTCATGGCAGCTGTGCTCTTTATCAGCAGTTTAAGCACGTCTCATGGGTATTCCGAGTGCTCCTTCAGTTTTACCTCCTTGCAAGCATTTCCTTCCAAAATATTCTTACTTTCATCATTGTTCTTCCATTTCCTTTGCCTAATTTTATCAAAGACCTTTTGCAATGGATGGCATTGAACTTGCTCTGACCTTTATTCTCCTTTGGTATTATCTCCTGTTCTATTTCTTAAGAAACTTGTTCATTAAGGTTATTCCCTACCTCCTTTCCAAATCAGCAAATTTAGCATATGTGTATACGAAAGTCTTTTGAGACTAAATCTGAAAAATAGAAAAGATCTTATTTGTTCAAAATTTTTAAGCCGTTATGGTAAAAACCCTTGACACCATGCATATTTGTAACACTATCAAAAATATTTACTTTATAACATGGTGATAAACTGTGTCTCTGTGGCAATACTGTTTATATCTTCATGAATATGATATAAGATTTTCTATTGCAATGTATTATACAGTAATTTCTAATTCTTTTCATCCAAAATATTTAGTTATAGCAATGAGTAACTTAGAAATGTTGCTTTCCAGACTGAAGCAAAGTTGATATTTCTATCTAGTTCCCCAAAACTAATGAAAGAGCAGAGATTCATTTTGAACCTCATTATCACATATAGTAGGCAAGTATTCTCAGAGACCACATCTGACCACTTTTCCAGCTTCTGTGATGGTAGACATAGGGAACATTTTATTTTGCAGATTACAACAGTCATGGCATAAGATAGGCAAAAAAATCTCCTTTTAATCCTGTTTTATACAGTTATATAGTTTCATAGGAATGAAAACAGTAGAATAAATTACTTATCTGACAGACAACATGCACTGGTAAGAAGGAGGTTTGTAATTGGTGGTACTGAGTAAATGTTAGGTCATTTTAAGCACATTGAGTCATGTTAGAAGTTCATTCAACAACCAGCTGATCTCCTTTGCAGGTATGAAATACTGAAAAGTCTACTGGTGACTGCTCAGAGATTCTAAACAGTGGTAATGCTGAGTATTTTCCACTTTCTTCTATTTTTTCTTGCATATTAAAGTTGTACTATGAAGTTAAGCACTGAAGATCAGTCAAGATATGTAGTGAGAAATAGCAAAAATTTCCCGAGAACAGCCTTTTCAAAGTGTTGTTTGGAAAGTGACAACTTCATAGCACCTAAAGTCTGCTGAACAAGCAGATTTGCAAGTATCAAAGCAAATATTGTCAATGAACTACTTGGCATATTAATAATGGAAATAATGGGGGGAACCCCTGGATGTAACATAATAAACCTGTTTATTATAACTCTACAGGTTTTGTCTTCTCTGAGCCTTAACTGGAAAGTGCTCCAGATAAGGCCACTGATGGCCAGGATCATGAATATTCAAAACACATAAGTAGCTGCCCTTTATCCAGCATGGATAAAGAGATTGACCCCAAGCTCTGACTGTGCAGAAATCTATAGCAGAGCTTAAAGTTGTAAAAAAACCCCAAATGAAACCAAAACCCTTGACATTTCCATTAATGAGTACCAGCATGGAGGGTTAATTTATAAGAGAAGGGGTAGGTATGGTCACAGTTGAACTGTGTCCCACCATGACAACCTGACTGTCATTCTTCTGCAAAAAAACACCTTCTGCTCTCTCTACCTTAAAGTGTCTTTAGAAACGCTCCCAGCTTTTTAAGATTTTATTATTGACGCACATTGGACTGAACCCAGTCTGAGTTCATCTGCATTAACTGTTTAATCTGAGAGAAGGTTATATCTCCCCTGCCTAACGTGACTCTAGTATAATAATCAAAATGGTAGTATATGGTTTTTGCTGAGTACTTGTTTACTGTTGATCTCTTATTGTCCCTTTGGGGTCCTTATAAGGAGACATTGGCTATTCCTTACCAATACGGATGGCAATACCGAATTATTTCACAAAAATTTGTGAGGACAAGAAATCCATGGAAAGTGTCCCATACTTAAAATGAAAATGTCAAATCTTGGTTTTCATATTGATTTTACAGAAGTCATTGCACATCAACATTTGTACTTACCTAATTATAGAGTGACAGCAATGACTAAGTTGCAGGTGTTGGGGTACTTTTTTCCTACTGAATTGCTATTAATGCCCTTGTTCATCATCAACCATGCTCATTCTTTCTGAATAAAAGAAAGGCTTGTACATTTTTACTATGCAATCAATACTTATTCAAAAAATAAGATTCTTTATAAACCACAAAGTGAAAACTGTGAAATACACTTTTATGAAAAGTTCTGGAATTGGCATATTACAATATACAGAATCTGTCTCACTACCAAAAAGCATTCAGTCATGCAAATGACATGTACAGGTGAACGATATATATGGATTTAAATAGATGTTTAATAATACAGAGAATAAAAGAGAACATTAATTTAATATTGTGTGTATGACTGTGACTCATAACTGGACAGATTTAGCCAATGTGACAGAAATACAAAGGGGAAAAAATTGACCTGAACAGTGGAATGAAATTAGACTGAGGTTTAGATTTCAACAGCATAAACTAAAAAAGCACAAGAGAAAGACCTAAGAAAGAAAAATCAAAATTCCTGTAATATAAGTGACAATCTGGGTTGCTAACACAGAAGTATGACATAAAGACGCCATACAGCATCACAATTTTTACACTTTACAAAAGTCTAAATATGTGAATAATGTTTCTCTGTGTGGAATTATGCAGAAAGAATTAGGAAATGCTGTCAAAAAACATCTAAAGATGTTTTAAAAATCTGTACATCCACTGAGATCAAAATATATTCATTCCTTTTAGTGAATGATGATGGGACTTAGGATCTTCTACTCAGTGGAGTGTATTTCCATGTACGATTCTATTTTGGTCACATTGACATTAAAAGCAAATGTCCCACTGATTTTGGAATATGGAATCTTACCTATGTGACATGTTCAGCCATCTTCAGACAAGAATTCCTGTGAGCAGTTCTGGTCACTGCAATATAAGAAAGACATTAAGCTGTTAGAGAGTGTCCAGAGGAAGGCAACAAAGATGGTGAAGGGCCTTGAGGGGAAGCCATGTGAGGATTGACTGAGGTCACTTGGTCACTTGTTCAGCCTGGACAAGAGGAGACTGAGGGGAGACCTCATTGCAGTTACAACTTCCTGGTGAGGGGAAGAGGAGGGGCAGGCACTGATCCCTTCTCTGTGGGGACCACTGACAGAACCCTCGGGAATGGCCTGAAGTTGTGTCAGGGGAAGTTTAGATTGGATATTAGAAAAAGGTTTTTCCCCTGGAGGGTGGTTGGGCACTGGAACCGGTTCCCCAGGGAAGTGGTCACAGCAGCAGCCTGACAGAGTTCAAGAAGTGTTTGAATGATACTCTCAGGCACATGGTGTGACTTTTGGGGATTGTCCTGTGTGGGACCAGGAGCTGAATGCGATGATCCCTGTGGGTCCCTTCCAACACGTGATATTCTGTGATTCTTGTCTAACAATACTACTCACAAAAATGTCAAATACACAATTAGGTAAACAAGAAAACTTTGTCCCAGGTATACTGATACATCTTAATGGAGACTTCAAGGTTGCACTTGTGTAATAGAAGGGCAGATTTACCATATCACGCTTAGAGACCCAACCTACATTACACAAACCACAATCTAATCAGGTATATCTGAACTGACAAAAACGCTCAGTTTTGGTTCCAATTTACAGTTTCTTATTATAAAAGAAACATTTTGAATTTAAGTGCGATTTTTCCTCATCACCAATCAAATATATACTTTTTTTCTTAAAGCAAGGTAGGCACAGGAGGAAGAGAAGCAGTATTAACAGTCCAGCAGCACACACTGGCTTCCCTAAAATAGATGGATTAAGACAAGAAGAAAAACATTTTTGGTACAGAAACAGATTTGTGTTTCAAGCCTCTAAGGAATTATTAAAACCCTAATGAATGTTTTTAATTAACATCCACAGTGTCCTTTTAAGTGAAATAATTTAGGAGTTGCAGTGCAAACCTGTTAAACAAATTGCTAGTTGAGAAAAAAATCCACCTCTCTCTGTTAGTAGCTCTTCTGTTTCAAATGCCACACAGATATACATAAATATACATATATATATGGGAGTGGATGGTGGAAGATTTAAGCAGTATTAGGTAATTTTAAGGAGTAGCTGTGGTTTAAATTCATACCCAGATGGTGCAAACTGGTGGCTGCAGTGCAGATATGCCAGGCTCTGCCAGCAAATAGATATCTTTCTGCACCCCAGACTAGTAGAGAATGGATACTTTGAATAGATCATTTTCTGTAATAGATCAATATTCTGTTGTTTTACTGATTCAGGTACGTACAGTGGTTTGGCTGTTCAAAAAATCAATACAGATATAGTGCCATTTTTGCAGCTGGGACCAGTGCAAGGGAGCAGGATGCTATAGCAAAATGTCTCCGTCAGCTCATCTCCAGCCACTCCAATGCTTCTCTAAAATCTCCCAAAATTCATCAAATTCTGCAGGACTAGCAAGTGTTCACTGCTTCACAGAGTGAGCTGCTTCTCAATCTTGGAAAGTGAAAAAGATCAGCTCTGCGTCAGGGCTCTGGTCATTACTGGTAGGGGACTAAAACAACGGTTGCTTTAGCTGGACCTCCAGTGTACATCTTGGGGTTTTTTATCTGAAATCTTTTACATAACTATAGAAACCATGCAGCATATTCACACTTCCAGCTATCCATGACAAAGAGGTATGTCTCTGCTGTTCCATGACTTGCTTTTGTTGCACACAGAACTGATGCAATACCACAGTATGTTTTGTATGTAATTTATAAACATTGCTTATAAATTAATAAAACTAAGGTTCTGGAAAACCTTTTTGCTTATGTAAAGACATTTTTCATATCATAGTTATCTTCTCTATTACAACTTTCAAACAGGTGGATGCACTTTTCTTATTTAAAAGCAATAGATTAAGACTGAGAGAATTAAAATGGACTTTCCATGACTAAAACTGACTATGGAAAGGATGTAGCAGAACACTGCCACCTCCAGTTACAGATCATGCACAGAATATACTGAGTGTATTATTCTGTCACTTACTCAGAATAAATGAAAACCAGGCATGAGCTCTGGCAAAAGGCTCAGACTGAGTGCCAGTGAAGAGGCACGCACGCGTTTAAGCCATTGATTACAGTTGATTTATTAAAAAACCCCCCCAGAAACTGATACCACAGAAACAAATAAACCATCACTACCCATATTATTATGATCAAGTTGCCATGTCACCAAAATTCTTTTTACTAGGGATGTTCAATTAAGGATTCTAATCTCTAACTTCAATGCTTTCCCCACTCTGCTTATATTGGGTATAAGGAAAGGGAATTCCTGTTTTCCTACGTCCTTGCTTTCTACTTGTCTAGGATGAATTTCTGGAATACTTATAAAATTCTGCGGGATAGGCTATGACATGGGAAAATGTGCAGAGGGAGTCCAGGCTGAATCATGAGGGACCATGACCCAACAGAGGTGGAGGTTTAGACTGAAAGACTGCACTAATGTGGGGCGCCTTTTTTTACCAACGTGAAGACATGTCATCCAAATACCTGTAAAACAAGGAGAGCAGATTTGCAGCTGATCAGATAAAGAAGATGACTATGGCTGCTGCTACCAACTATAATGGGGGTGCAAAGAGATGAGACAATACCAGTAAAACATATCAAGTGTGAGAATGCATCTCCTGAGAGCCAGGTGGAAAAAAACCTCATACGTTTTCTGCACCTAATATCTCATGATGGCTAGAGCAGAATTTCCAACTTAGGTTCCAACTAAGCTTTACTGCTGTCACACTCTCCTTTTCCTTACCTCTCCTTTCCATCTAACCTGCCTTGCCCACACTCCTGAGACCTTTTGTCTTCCTGCTTCAGCCACTAAGCAATGCTACATACAACTTTGCCCTCATATTGGATATTTTTTTCCTCTGTCACATTCCCAGTCTTAGATCTGGGAGTGCTCCTTGCCTTTTCCTTGGCTGAAATTGCATCAGAGTTTACTTGAAACATGTATTACCTGTCCAATCAGCCACCAAGCTGTAACACCTGTTATTAGTACAGTCTCATATTCTAGGTATGATTTGTTTGGAGAGAAAGTGAGAAATTGAATGAAGCTGAAAGAAAAGCAAGAGGTATCAAGAGATGGAAAAAATAAATTACAAGTTAAGACCAAGAGAAAAGATAAATATGCATGACCTGACTAAGTGATATCTATGGCTGGAGGACAGGAAGCAGATACCCACAGGTGTATTAAAAAACAAAAAAAGAGAAAATATCTAGCATCACACTTGGAAACAGTAGCAAAAGGGAAGAAAAGCAGGAAGTATATTGAGATTAAATTATATATATTAGACAGGGAAATTGCTTTCCAAGTCGGAGTCTTACAATAATATTAACATTCTACTTTTAAAACCATTTGTGGAATATAATTAACCTTTTAAAAAATCTTTATCTTTAAAGACAAAGCCATTATCATTTCACACCAATATATGATTACATCATTTAAAAACCTATCACTGCCTGAATAAATGATAATGATTCTCAGAGAGGAGAACAACTAAGAACAACCAATGAGCTGATAGTATGGAACATGTTTCCCTGTATCCCTGGAAAAACCTCGTGTCATTTTCTCGTTGAAAATAAACATAGCATAAATGCAATTATGGTGAAAGAAGGACAGAATTATTTCCCAAAAAAAACCCAAAACCAATTTGAGAGATTTTGGGAAAATATAAATATTCAAATAAAAAAATCTTTCCAATTAAACAGTTTGACTTGTCTTTACAAAATGAGGCATATATTTTCACACTGTCCAGACTTCAAAAATTATAATAATTTAAAATTATCTAAATACTAAAATCATGTACTCTGGATCACTTCATTCCTTTGTGTTTATTTTAGCTTTGCCTTTATGTTAACAAAATAATTATTTATACACATTTACTTCCACAAAACCAGTGTCTAATAATGCCAGGGTACTCCTCATACCATCTATCTTTTAATGATTTATGAAGTTGCTGTTGGCAGCACCCTTAAATTTATAGAATTCAAATGCAGGAGATCGTAAGGTCATCTAGGTTTATCCTCAGTGAATCATAAGCTCTTAAATGTCAGTACTTTCCCTGGAATATATGTGAAACTCGTGTTTGGCTAAAGTGTATCTTCCAAACTACACTGAGCACTGATGTGAAGGTAAGAGGTGCAGAATCCAGTCCTTCTGGTAATTTCTGCCAATATTTAATTGCTTGCACTGTTAAAAAATATGTCTGATTTGAATTTGTCTGGCATCCAGCCATTGGCTCTTTTTATGCTTTTCTTCACCAGATTAAAGAGTCCTTTAGTAGCTAGTATGTTTTTCCCATGAAGGTACCTGTACACTGTAATCAAGTCATCTCTCAATCTTCTTGTTGATAAGGTAGACAGATTGAGCTCTTTTAGAGTCCCACAGTAAGGCATTTTCTCCAGCCCTCAAATCATTTTTGCAGCTCCTTCCTGAGCTCTCTCCCATTTTTCACTGTCCTTTTACAAAAGTGGACACTAGCACTGATGAAATATTCCAGTAGCTGTCTCACCAGTTCCTTATGCTCTTTGCCGTACTTATTCATCCTCTGAAGAAAGGCAGAGCTACTCAGAAGGCACCATCTGGTGAGGAAGTCTGACTGGTAGGGGGCAGATTTAAATACTTAAAGAGTAGCAGAGGGGAGGGTGGAATGGGCAAAGGACATTTAAAGACTGACTTGCTATACTATGATCATTTTTAGTTTCCCCAGGAGGTTAGTGAATTCTTCTCCCTTGGACTGCTACTGCCTGTGTTTAAAAAGGTGAATAGCAGCAGACTATAAAATATGGAAAATGAAAATTTCATTTGGATTACACATGGATGAGAAAAATCAGCATCTGCCTGCTGGAAAACACAGGACTAATGGGGATAAGGCAAGCAGGGAATAAAAAAGAAGAAAAAATGCCATGATAGTCAAATAGGAACAGAAAAAATCCACAACAGTCAAAAGAATATAAACGGGAATGGGATTCCATGGCCCTAATTGATGTTGTAACCTATATTAAAAAAGCATTGGATTATAGAAGTCTCAGAATTCAGGTCCAGTATTGAAGCTAATGCCCACCCTGCAAAGCCAACATCTGGGAGGAGAGACTGATGATTTTGCCCCACTCAGCTCTGCAAATTGTATTTCTTAGTGAAAGATCCTTTTTAGCAGCGTATAAAGATGTTGAATAAAGGACAGGATGTAGAACCTGGAGACTGTTTACTTATGCACCCAGGTGCTCATAACTGTTGGGGTAGCTCATGAGAAAAAGACTGCCAGACAGGCATAAAGCTGGTTGCTGAGATCAGAGGCAACAGTCTGAGTTGCAACTATAAAAGAAGTACAAGTCCAAGACAGAGCTTTCGAATGACTTTCAGAAGCTGTAGAAGCCAAAAGCATTCTCCTCTCCCCTTCTGCAAGGACTAAAGCATTTGTCTCTGGCTCTGCATTCAGCCATGTTTATTCATTCCTTTAGGATCTTTAGATTGGATTTTTAAAATGCACGGTGACTGAGGAATAAGCTTGAAAAGTGCATGGCAGCTTCAGTTGTTACAGCAGGAGCCTGCGTACCACTGTGAAGGTGTTAGTCCAGGCACAAAACATACTGCCTGAGCTCTTCACTCTGAACACTGACCCTGTATCTGCAGGAACATAAGCATTGGTTTGCCACCTTTTTTTTTTTAATCATCCAAGTAATCAGTAACAAGTCACTATAAAGGACACACAGTATTTAAAAACATGATTTTTAACACTCTTTGTAAAATTATGCTTCATGTATTTCTTACACTGCCAAGAAAGAAGAGTGCAAACTACTGTAGTACTGTTGTTGATTTCTGACTTCTCTATAGAAACATTCAAACAGCTAAGGCACATACAGCTGATCCTTTCTGAAAAATCAAAGCTTTTCTCCATTGCTTAATCCCTTTATTAAAGTTCCCATAGCCACTGCTAATGTCCACAAAAACTTTATAATTCCATAGCAATAAATTAGGAAACAAAACGAACATCAAGAGCAAAAATTACACTTTAGCTATGAAGACAGTGAAGGTTTCTAGGAATTTAAAAGTCTTTGCTAGGCCTAACCCAATGGTGTTACTGAGGAAAGAAAAAGGAAGAGTAACACAGAACTGTCTTAAAGGCTTTTAAAATACTGAAAGACAGAGGAGAAGTGGTGTGAGATGCAGAAGGAACCTTTGCAGACATTCTTTCCTTGTTTTGCAAACAGCCATTGCAGAGGCATTTTTTTCCTTTAATTGACAATTAATCCCTTGAGCCCAACACTAGCAAGCCCTTGTCATGCAAGTCCAATTCACTCCAGATTTTATCTCCAAGGCGATATTGTTACAAAACCCCTTTATTTGGATGCTTCCTTTATACTGTGTAAATGTGCCAGGATGCATAATTTTAAAATAGAACACAGAATTGCTATAAATATTAGGAAGGTCTTTACCTGCAGGTGTTACTTTTACACAGTAAAATAGTGACACCAACAGAGGGTTCCTTCTCTCAGGGACTAACAAAGAAAATACACTTAACTATTACGTTATAATAGTTATTATATTGTAAGAAAATTAAATATAAAAGTAAATTTTTAAGCATTCATGAAGATGATAAAATTAATTCTCCTTTCTAAAACTTGATTTTCTTGTATTTCCTTCTTTCTTAAAATAAATTTTTAGGGAACTCTAGAAAACTCCATGTAGCTGGTCTTCTGTTATTCTAACATGAAGAAGTAAAAGCTATGGGGTTTTTTTCCAACTTCTATATTCTAAATTGTGTTATATCCAGAAAAATGTTACATTCTTATAAAGGAATAATCCTTTGCACTTATTTTACTATTTGATCATTTGATTTTTTATTTCCCAGAAATGTAATCATCCACCTTTTTTCTGGGCAAATTATTCCACCATGTAATAGAATTATTAACTCCTCAAAAATCTTCTGTTCAAACATCAGACTTGCTTCAATAGGGATAAGTGCCCTTAATATGTTTGAAATAGTAACATTTTGTATTTAATTTCCAACTACTACACAAGTTCAGCAGACGACTTTCCCATTAGTGTTTTTGAAAGATGTATACCATGCATTCAGGTACATCTTCATATTCTCTGATATGACTGTTTATTTCTAAATGTCTTTGTTAGCAGCAGGAATGTGGCATTGCACGTACAGATTCAGTACAGGAGAGCAGAAAAATCACGGTACTATTCCTAATATTATTCCATTTCCTTTTTGACCTTAGCCAAATTACACTGAACTTGTGCTACCTCAATTTCCCTAGTTTAACACTGATATCAAGATATTTCATTCCCTGTGTAACAAAGCTAAATACTTCTTTATATAAAAATGGGAGAACCCTTAGCAAAATTGATTCAATGCAAATAAGCTAACGCAATGCTATGGTTGAGAATCTGAACAGAGAACTATCAAAAAATGCAAAGGCAAACTCCCACAGCAATTATAAAGTAGGTCATATTGAACGTATGTATTAATGCATTGAAGGAGCATATACTTGCTCAGTAAAAATTGCAGTGGCTTTCAACGACCAGACATACATGAGTTCAAATCCAATGCACTGTTACAATAACCTGAAAGTTGTGTTTTCATTTAATAAGACTGTATAAGAGATAATGCATTGTTTGCATTTTATCCAATCACTTCTGATACTATGCTCTATTGATCAGTTTTCTTTCCTTTTATATTGACATTGTGGCAGCATATACATAGATCTGCAATGACACTATTTCATTTGACATTGTAATATTCCCTGTACAGCTGCATTTATATAATTTTCAGCCCTTTAGAATGACAATAACTCCCATGAAATCAAATGATGAGTTACTATTCTCACAGAAACATAATGAAAAATAACTAGCTTGGAAGTTGGATAGCAATATATTAGCTACCCACCCAAGCACCTCAAAACACAGCTGTTTTTTTTTTAATATAGTAGACCATAACTAAGTTTATCTACTCATTCATTCTCCTATTTGCACTTCTAAAAATGTGTCTTGGAAGAGATCCATTCTTCAGTAATTGTCAAATGAACATATAGATGATTATATTACAGGTCCATCTACTTAAATGGTCAACACTTAGCAGACACTTAGATAGAAAGATGAGAAGCAGAGAATGAACACACCCCACGGAAAGTACTCAGGAACATATAATCATCTTGGGATAAAAGTAGTACTAGCACTACAAAATTTAATAGCTTTCTCGCTAATTCTCTAATAGCTTTAGAACCAATTTTCATAATATTTTTGGTAATGCATTTTTCCCTAAGAAGAAATATGTTTGCTTTGTATATTAAAAGGCAAAATCTCATTTTCTGGAATATAAATCTGTGACTAAGAAGTGATAGATATCTAAATACAGATGTTTATTCTAATAAATCAAACTATCTCTCAACTACAGAAAAGATATATGCCTATATGGAAAAGTGTAGCCAAACTGTATTACATATTAACTTAGTTTCTGCTGTTAGTGATCCTGTACATAATCATAAGAAAGCAGTTAGAATGCACTCAATAGGCCTGAGTTATTTAAAACTGAATTATCTTAAAAAGGGGAGATATAAATTAAAAACTGTCTCAAAGGCACAACACTACCACAGTGTTTTTTAATGATGTGCCTCTGTGGATTCAGTACATTTACTCCTGAAAGGTAACTCCAAATGAAGCATGTGGCTTAGAACTGGTATCAAACCCGATCATGTTATGTGCTATCCACATCTGATTAATTAAAGTCACAACTTTCATAAAAGATTGCTTATTTATCATAAAGGCCAAAATCCCTCCTTTTTATTTCTGAGGGGGTTTTTTTCCAACAGAACAGTGTTATCTTTTTTAGAAGGTTCATCTTGCCTTTCATCTTGTACAATAAAAAAAGCAGAATCAAAGAAGCTACAGTAGCTACTTCTGATGTGGGGATTACCTTGTACATGTACAAATCATTTCCTACAGCAACTCTCCAAAGAACAGATGAGCTATAATTGCCTCAAACTTTCTGGCCACAAAGATGTGATCTGGAGTTTAGAAACTGGTTAGCTGTTGAGATCCCCAGTTTTTGCTTGCACAACTAAGACAACCAGCAGCAAAGCCGAAGACTCCTGAATTTTGCTTCAAAAATGCAGTAGTACTGCTAAGCAAAGAAAATAGTATGCCTGTAACAAAACTAATACCCCAAAGAGGCTTCTAGCAGGGACTTAATCATGAGCTATCTAGCAGTACTATAACACCCAAGTGCCTAATTACTTAGGTTATCCTCTCTGAGGTAACTAAAGCCTCCCACTCAGTCTCTCTCCTCTACAGAGCAGGAGCTATTCTTGTGCAGGAGTTGCTAATGCTTTTGAAAACAGTTCACTGGGGGTTGGGGTCTAGTTACTTCTGAATCAAAGCACATCCCAGGTACTGTGTGAGGATGTGAAATACTGGCTACATCCCAGTTCCCAACAGCTTGAGCAAACTGCTGCACCACTCACTCTAGCTACCCTTTTTCTAACACTTCACACAAAGCTCCTGTGTCTTACACACAGTCCTTTCCCCAGTGGCCACCTGATCAACCCAGAGACATCTAGTAGCAAATGTATAATCTGCCTTTTATTTTTTTTTCAAGCAAAGTCAAGAGAGTGGCAATGAAGAAATTGACTCACACATCTTTGTTTCAGAGATCCTCTTCTGTTACTGTACTGACCAGGCTTCTATTACCCTAATTCCAGTAAAAACTTTCGCAATCCGAGCTTACTGGTTAAGAGTTTTTTAAAAAGTGCTCACTTTCACAGGTTAAAACACTCAGATTAAAAGATTAATGTGAAAAAATGATATCTAAACTTTGAGTAACAAGAAAATGCTGCTAAAAAGTGGTAGCTGTAACTTCTGTTGTCTAAATGGTCTCAGACCTTTTTCCTAAGAAATTATATGTGACTGCTCTTGTCATAATGGGAACCTATAATTCTGGCATTTAACTGGAACTTTATGGAATCATACTTACATATTCTTGTCCTTTTAAAACTACACTAAAACCTGGTAAAAATATTGTCCTATCTTAGCTATATCTTTATGATTGTAAAGGTTTCTCAGTTATTTTGTTTGAGTTGGTTTGGGTTTTTAAAGTTTTGAATCCCTCAAAATATTCACAACAAATCCAGCTTTATTTTAATGCTTCTGCAGTGACTACTGCAAAGCTTCTTAACTTTTACACTATAATGCAGTCAATGTATTTATAGTGCTTGAAAATGTCACATGGCAATGTTATGCCAGGGACAGCACATCTCAGAGACTCCTTAATATGTCTGCATTGTTGTATTCTATTTGTAGAGGCATTTTTGTCAGCAGCAATGAAGAAACAGAGCTGCTGCTGCAGCTCTTTCAATAACATTCAAGCTTATAGTTGACCTGAGGGGCTCACATTATGACATCCATATTTAATTTAACAATAAATCAGATTTTCATGGACTAGAGTATTACATTATAACCTCACTGTTTTATGTGCATGGGAATGCAGCAAGAGCAGGCTTCTACGTATCTACAACACAGACTAAATGGTTAGTTCATGAGAGCAAGGTCAGAGTGTACAGTGACAGCAATGTCTAAAAGATTTTATAACAATTCTTAGAAGTCTGAGGGAAAAAGGACACAAAAATCTATCCAGCAGTGACTGCATTAAACATAAAGTTCAATTTTTTAAAATCTTAACTGCACCACCTTGCTTACTGCCAGCTCTAGTTCTGCTCTGCACTTCCCATTGCAGTAAGCATTCTCTGTATCTCATTTTCCCTTCTGCTTCATTCAAGCATATTTAAGAAGAAAATTAACACCAACTGAATCTTAAGCCTTACCCATCCTTTTCTCCTCACAATCATTTCCCCTATTTGCCCGCATCTTTTACTGCTGACCTTCTAGCTGGCTCCAAATTAAATGTTCATATGTTTCCTATTTACTTCCAAATCTACTCCTGCTTGTTCACATTTATTCTTGCTCATCTCCCTCTTATTTGCCTCTGCTCATATCACATCACATCATCCTCAACTTCTTTACTTTCTATTTCTACTAACTTCCAGTGCCTACTTCTTGCAGCCTTCTGCAACTTCAAATTCATTTAATTCATTCTTTTCTCCCCATCAGCATTATTAATAATCTTCTACCAGTCAGACTATGGGATATTTTCATTGCTCTTCTCCATCAGCTGCCTCTGGCAATAGTTTACCCATATTTGCACTGCTCTCCTCCATAGACTTTGTGAAACTATGTTACCTTTTTCAAAACTAAGTACTTTCAACTACTTTTCTTTTTGGCAGCCTTGATCTTTGGTCTAGATGCCATCTTTAACATACATTATAGAAAATTAAGAAAGAGCAGCTGTAGTAAAAAGCATTTGACTACTCTGACCCATATTCTCTTTTTACCTTTCATGCAGCTTTTTGTTCGTCATCTCTTCATGCAATGTATCTAAATTATATTTTCAATTCCTCAGGGTAAAAAGACATCGCTTTCATTTATGTGCAAAGCACCAGGCATGCTTATGTCTCTGTAGAGGTGCTCCATATGTATATCCACATTTATTCAAATATTGATGGTTTTATCTAGTCATATATTGCAGAAGCAACATGGCAGCAGTTGTACCCATCTATAATAGCAATGATGTGATTTATAGTAGCTGCATGCTGTTCTCTCTCTATTTCCTGGTTAGTATTTGTGTTGCTCTTTCCGGACTTGTTAACTAACTAAAAAATAAAAATCTCAGTTTTCTCTGACAGTGTTGGTGTATCAACTCAGGATTGCTCCTGCCCTCCAAAATCTTGTAACTTAAATAGTCCTGATGACAGTAAAAATTTTAGGAATTTTGGACACGTAGCTTGAGAGACATCAAAGTATCTGATTTTCAGGGTACTAGAGCATAGCTCTTTCTAAAACATAAGATCTTGAAAAGGGAAGATCATTATTACTTTGAAAATTTGGGCTGATAAAATTAATACAATTAGTGTAAATATGTGTCTTAAAATCTAAGAAGGTTTTTCATGGAAAAAAAAGATAAAATGGTGATACTGTCAATACAATTACAATACACTAAAATATTTATATTAACAAGTGTAGTAATAAACTGTAGATATATTCTCCTTTGTAGTCAAGCATATTTATTTCTTGGTTAGTCAAAAAAAGTAAGTAGACCTGTCCAAATTCCACAGCAGAATCCAAACAGTCTCCTGTCATGACTCAGAGCCCTTTGCATGAATGAGTCTGTACTAATAATTTCAAAAATTAGCTCAAAAGATAAGGAATTATTGTAGAGTAGACACTGTATGCAAAGCAATTAAACTGTTATGCTTCATGTAACACTTAATAAATGGTTAAGCATTTAAGCATTGAATAAAGTGAACATCTTTGAGTATCCTGTTTTGCATCAATCTGGGCTGAAAACTTGAAATGTGTTGCTCATTTGTGGGTCATTACATATGGAGTGGCCTTGACAAACCATTTACGCAGAGTAACAGGCTCCAAGTTACATGGGGATAATGCTACTGACATTTCTTCATAGAAGAAGCTGATGGATTTAATAGCTATATTATCTTTGCATAGAGGGACCCGTTTCAGACAGCATTCCACCATGATATTTTACTGGATAAAACGATAAAAATCAATCTAACTTAATGTCAAACTGCATATATAACTAAACCTGTGTAAGGTTGCACTAATTACACTCAGACCACATACAAGTTTAGAAGCTTTTTTGGACTGAAAAAATGGTAAAGTTTAATTTTACTTAACTCCTGATATCTCCTAAAAAGCATCTACCTCCAAGCTTGTCCCATTCATTTGTTACTATGCATAAAGAGAACTGTGTCAACAAATGCATTAAAGTGGGATTCATCAGACCTACCCTAAATGTTTACTTCAGGATAAGCCACTGGACATTGTAAAACATTGCAAAAAAAATAGATGTAGTAAATGAATTCCATTTCATCAAACAGTGAGAATCCAGTGTTTATTCAATTCTTTACATCTTTAGAGAGAGTCAAATCCAGATACCTTGTCTACAAACTCAAAAGTAAACAAAACTCCATAATAAAACTGCTGTCCAAAGCCAACTATTAATTTCCAGACATGGCTTGGAGCCAGATATGGCACAGCCCAAGAAGTGCTCTCCAAAGACAGCTCATAGAAGGCCTGTCTGCTTCAGATAGAAAGCGCGCCTGCCAGTTGGTTTCAGTGTCAGAAAATGGTCCTTTCCATCTTCTACTTAGTTGCAGGAAATAAGGTAATAGGCATGGATTTTGTATAATTGCAACTCTAAAGGAAAAGAAAGAAGGCAGAAAGGTAGCTTTTAAGTGAATATTTTAACAAAAGTAAAGATAAAATAAGTAATATAAAGAGCTAAAGCAAAAAAGAAGCATGACAATGGAAAAAGGGCCACAAAAAATTATTGAACTATGATATGACATTCATTATTGCGATCATTTTGGACAAATACAACAGGGATACTAGCTGTTATCTAAATGAACTGACATCTTAAAATGCATTTCACTTGCTACATAGTGAGAAAATCTACTTCCAGTAAATTACTTAGAGAATACTACCAACAGAAGGAAGGTAAGGAAGGAATTTCCAGAAGATTGGAAATTGGAACAATACAAAAACTATAGGTAAAGCATAAAAACAGCTTTACCAGTGCTGAACATTTTTGCCACCTTGACATAGAGGCAGAATTGGAGCTATAATGACTTAAAGGCTGTGTACAGGAATTAATTGTTACACAGACCTCACTGTGTGTGGGAGGTTGTATTCTGTAAGGATATTATGAGATGCAGTGGTCAGGTTTTTAAGTGTACTCAACTTTACATCCTTCACAATGAGAAGTATGAATAATAAGCACTTTTGAATGTGGTTGCTCTGCTCAATGAAGAACCATGACCTTACAAAATGAGTTTAGAAATAATGTATGTATGGAGCACCTTTTCATTTGTTTCCACACCAAGATTAAAACCACTTGGTTTCCTTTCAGCTAAACATTTTTTTCTAATCACATCACTTTACTCTGATTTACATAAGTTTTAGCTTCAAGAATCATTGGTCATTGCTGAATGCAAATATGCACAAAGTAAAATTATATTAAGTTTGCACAATTGATCTTTCATAATTTTAAATGTTACCTTTTAAAATTTCCTGTAAAATCAGTTTGAAATACTCCCATAGTTGACTGCCATCAGGTAGAGCTGGGTCACTTTGGGAAAACCCATTCTCAGTGATATAAATTATAGGCTTATTATATGTATCCTAGAACAAGAGAGAGCAGAAGTTTTATTCAGAACAGATGTAAGAAAGCTCATAAAATCAGATGCATTACCCACCATCTTTTCTAAGCTACAAACTAAAACTAGTTTTCATCAAATTTCAGTGACCCTATTAACTTAATTTTCCATGAAGTGACCTTTTATGACTAACAATGGAAAAGCAAAACTGTGCAAATATCCATGAAGATGGTGAAATGACTTATTTTAATGAGAAGACTAAAATATCTTTCCTGCATTAGCATCTGCTTATTGTCACTGCTCCTTAACCCCTTGGTACTGGCAGTCACCACATGTCCCATTGCCAGGAGTAGATGCATGCCAGGAAAGCCCTACTGCTGGCACCAGAAAGATAATTTCTGGAGTTCAAAAGATGATATAACACTGGTGTGTCATTTCAAACTGTAAAATAGCTATCAAGTACAAAGGTAATAGGAGAACAATAAGGCTCCTATTCTTCATAGCCAGCATGCAAATAAATTACAAATCCCAAGGTAATTTTTAATGTATATTTTGTACTATGTTTATGCCATCCAGAGGGGCTGCTCAAAAATCTTCTGCAGAATTCATAGAGGTTCTGTCAATCTGAGTTCAGAGCTATAGACACAAGTCCACAGTGCTTTCTCCAAATATGTTGCCACAACTGCATCAGAGTTTAGCATAAGCTTTTAACACATAATAAGCTGCCTTGTAAGCTCTGGTACCAATACTGGGGCTATATATTTTTCACAATCACCTATAGTAACAACATAAGGCCCATTAGTAATTATCACTCAGTCTCCAAAAGTTCTGAAGCAATAATTTACATGAATATTAATGGTCTCAAAGAACTTTTCAGATCTTCAGTCACCTCTGTTTTTTAAGGATTGAGGCAAGCCAAAGCAATACAGGGAGCAGGATGCCATTTCCCAGGTTACTAATGGTTTTGCAGTAATAATTCAGTCCTGAAAATATTAAAGGAAACAAAAAAGAGTTAATAATAACTTTATTACATTTTAACATTTGAAGAAACCTCACTGTACATTTTCTCTGTTATGAGATGCAAATATTTTCTCTCAACTGCATGCTGCCTACTCTTACAAGACCCCAGAATTGGCAAAAATGCTCCGCACACAAAATCTTCCAACCAGGCACATAAAATGAAATGAGGATGCAAATTTTCAAAATAGACCAGTGGACAGCAACTCCCCAGAAGAAACATAATTCTGATGGGTGCTGGTCACATGAAAATATAATCCTTTCATTTAAATGCCTGAATGGCAGCCTGACTGCATGTGCAAGATACAAGCGTGTTGAAAAAATCCTGACACTTGAGAGCCTTACGGGTAGAGTTGTTCTAATGAAAGCGTTTCTCTCCTTGAGAATATGTCTTTTAAAAACTTTAGTGCCACACTCAGCAAGGTACCTAAGCTGATCTTTTATGATTTGAACTTAGCTGGATTAGCTGTTTCCTCTAGAATGTTCCATTCTCCATCACTGTGCCAGCATCAAGACAAAGATACTGTCAATATCTTCAATATTTTGCAATGGTGTGAATTCAGTTGTTCACTTGTTAGATCTATATGATATGTAAGGCTTTTCATTGGGTTCTACTAGATTTTAGATTCAGTTTGAGGCACTGGTCTTCTTAGCCACCAACTTGCACGCCTGGCAACGATTTATCCAAGAAACCATCTCTTATCCTTTTACACTGCTCCTGCTGCAGACTGATCAGTCCTTCTAAGCACAAGAAGGAATTAGCTCACCTCTCTAAAAGCTCATGACTTCTAACCTTTCTTGTCCCCTCTTGCTAAGACAGAGATCAACTTTAATTTCCTGGATGTGTTGTTAAAGCTAGCTGGTACTGGGGATGTATTTCTAGAGGCTTAAAAGGAATTCACCTTCTGTTCAGATTTAGCAGTGTCTGACACAAATATGTTTCCTAAAGGACTATTTTTATGCTGCTGAGGGGTCACTGTAAGTTTAAATATCAGGATACTTTCAGGTCTCAAATAGGCATTTTTAATTTTGCTTACATCCAAACACAACTGTATTGCTTTTAAACCTTCTGAAAACACTAGACATTGAAGTACACATCATAAGCTCTGGTTCAAAGAGTATCAATTAACTTGCTCTTTTACTTGAACTATCTGGTTTAGTGCGGTAATTGGAAAAGGCCAATAGTGGCTTTGAATTATTATTTGTTAAGCTAAGAGGCTCCAGACAGGAATAGTTCTCTATCGTGCTAGTGGAATATAGAAACCAGTCAGCCTTTGCTTCAGAGGCTTGGGCTAAATATACCAAAGTGCTTAATAACCTCAAAACCCTAAAATTCATAAAAATTTTGTGGATTGTAGACTACCACACTAATAAGACATAGGTGATCGTGAAATATCTATCCCAAGGCCTTGCTATATTGAAACACAGAACTGAGAAATGTCTACAGAAGTTAAAAACACATCAGAAAAGAGGAGGAGGAAAATTAAGTTGGCAAAGGTTAATAAAATGTATGTTTAGGATGTGATGTATGGCTTAGATCGTTTTTCTTAACAGCTTCTGAACCATAAGTTTTGTTTAATCTAAAGCAGGAAACTTCTTCCATGCTTCTACTATATATTCCTTGGTATTTTCAGGTTCAGCTTACTGTGTATTGATGTTTGAAAATGCCAACACAGAACACCATACTACCTTCTTCTTAAAAGGACAGTATTAGACTTCAACTTAACTTCAAATGACAGGTCTTAGGGACTTCTGACAAATAGGTTTTTTAAGACAACAACTAGTGCAGCAATCAGTTATGAATCCCAGATTTAGACAGTGCCTTCTCCTAAACAAACAGGTGCATACACATCCCTTAGCACAGCAAGATTCAATAAGATTTTTTACAAAGTAATTCACAATAAATCTCACATGTAGTTTGCTTTTCCTTCTGAATGCAGCCCCAGAAAAACACATTAAATTCTGGGGACATGCATGCCTGTGCCTGACAATGCACCCATGCAAAAGAGAACAGAATATACTAGAACTCCACATTTTGAAAAGCAAATTCTTACAATTTGCAGGAGAAATTAGCAGCAAATACATTTTGTTACTGCAACTTTTGAATGGGGATATATTTGGCTTCGGTGGAACTGGGTGTGTATTAACTCTTTGCTGGTGGGACTACAAGGTTTACTACATAAGCTTAACTTGGGAAAATAGAAATTCTTTGCTGTTACAGGATCCTGTTCTACCATATTAAGAGTAATCCCTACCTAGCATTTCTTGTTCTAATTTTCAGATTATAAATTATATAGTACAATTTATAAGTGCAACCAGCTATCATGTATTTTTTACGTCTCAATTAAACACTGATATTGAAGAAGATTTATGCTTTTTGTTAGAAAATGAAGAGAAATAGAACTGTATCCCTGAAAAATGTGAATGTCAAGTTAAATTTCCAGGTTGCTTCATACCTTCCAGAGTAGCCTGACTTAGTTTCTCTGGTTGTATCTGCGAGTCAGGTAGAAGCAGAAATACAGAAGAAAACATTCTTCTGAGGAAGTGTGTATATAAGGGTTTGTCTTAGTTTGAAAGGC
>WBMZ01011150.1:0-34599 GCA_013400975.1 Atrichornis clamosus
GTTACGCACACTCCTGCTCTGCTTCTGTTAATTTATACTTTGGTAACTTATTAAGAAGAAACCCCTCTTCCTACTCATGAATCATGAATAGAAGCTCAGGGTTGCAACATATTTTATGTTATCTTTTTCTCCCCTTCAGTAATGATAGAGTTGGGTTTCATGCAGACAGGACACTATAATCTCCCCACTTCTGATAACAGAACAGTTAGTTACTTTCACTGACCTGGATCACATAACACTGAATCAATTATAGTCATCTGTAAAGGCAAGAACATCTATTAAGCATGTTACCCCAAATCTAACCAAAGCCCAGGGTTTGCATAACAGAACATTCAGGAAGGACTCTATTTTGCTACCACAAATAAATTAACTGATCTCTCTATTCTTAGCAATGAGACAGGAATCTTTTCTCTCTACAGACACTGCAAAGCCTTCAGCATAAGAATTGCTTTTTATGAAGTTGCTGAGCAATTGGATTGTACAGAACCAGACCAGTTTCAAGTTTTAGAACAGTTTCAGTCAGACGCTACCCTTTTACATGTAGATGTCTGTAGGTCGTGCACATACACCACTTTGTGCTTATAACACCATCTCAGTACTAGTAACTAAAATAAGGTAGATTTAGACTGGACTTATACCTAGACAAGACGTAAGGAAGAAATTGTTTATAACGAGGATGGTGAAGCACTGGCAGAGGTTGCGCAGAGAGGTGGTTATTCCCCATTCTTGAAAACATTCAATGTTAGTTAGTTAGTTTGGATGGGGCTCTGAGCAACCTGAATAAGCTGAAGATGCCCCAACCACAGCAAGGTGAGAGAACTAGATGACCTTAAAAGTTTCCTTCCAACACAAACTATTCTATGATTTTTTTATTCTATTCCCTTCGCCTGGCATAGGTTCACAAGTTGCATTCAGGCACACTTCTTGTGAAACCACACTTTTTTCAGGTTTTTTTCCCCATCACTGATATCAGACCTGCTATTAATAAGGATTCCATTTAATACATTTAAAATAAAAAGACCCAGAAACCAAAATCTACAGCAGGTCAGCACCATGAATTTTGCAGAACCTTTGTGCATATGTTCTACAAAGAATAGTTTCACTTTTACTATGTTTTCTATCACAGTGTCTTTAATTATTTGCAGAGAATGAAATTCTGCATCTGTTATTTAGGCAAACAGTCCCATTTCATTTAGATAAGTCTCCTTTTGTGACTAAAGATACAGGGGTTCACTTTTACATCTTGAGGGGAGATTCTACAGCTTTTGTTCCAACAGAACTTCTCTTAAAATTCATGGGATGGCCATGAGCAATAAAGATTTTCTGCATCTTTTTTTCCTTGTGCACTCCAAACATGGATCTGAAGACATTCCTACAAGTTTCCTCTTAATGGGACCCTGTGGCCTTCAGTGAGGCTGTAAATAGGTAAGACTTATGGCTTTATTCCCCTGGACTTTTATTTTTATTAAAAGCACTGTGTATTCTCAGGCTGCTATAAGCACATACAACTGGTTCTACTTAAACTCTGACAGACAGACTGATATCAGGCTCTTATCAGTGAAATAAAACTGCAAGACTATTCTGAGCCTGATCCAAGATCCAACAGCACCTGTGGCAACACTTGGACTCACTTGGACCATGCTTTGTATCAAGATATAAGGCTATGGGGATCCTGGCCATGTAAATATCTGTACAGCCTGGTACCATGGAAGCACACTTCTCTAAGTTTCCTGGTAACACTAGATGTCTTCCTTGACTGGCAAGTAATGCTAGTGAGCTATTTCTTTTCTGCTCTCTTGTATTCTTGCTTGAGGAAACAATGAGTGTTGTCTCACTGTAGCTTTGTTTTCCCTCTGTCTGTATCTGTTGTCATCATTTCTTTAAGCTCTGTAAGTTAAAAAGGTAACACTATGGCCAACTGAGGGTAGTCAAGGGAATAAAAAGTTTCTCATGCAGTGTCCACATTCTTTGACTTAATGTATTGTTTTAAACTGCCCCTACTACTGAAAGAATATACTTGCCATAATTCACCAAAATTTTGATCAATGCTCTTAGTTATGGTAGATCTAAAAAAAAAAAAAGAACATAAAAATATACTATGAAGCTGTAATGAAGTAAATTGGGTCAAATCAATCTGAGCAAGAACCAGAAGGTCTTTGGAATGATTTGGAAGTAGGGCGTTCTGACCATTTGTTAGATGTTTTAATTCTTCATCTCTCATTAAACCTGCTATTTTTTATATCATGGCTATCACCATGATATCAAAGTTCTTCAGAAATTTAGTATCAAATAATGAGTATTACTGGTACCCCATTAGTTTCAATTGATGAAAATTTATACCAATTCCTAATTTTCTTTGACACTGTGGTAAGTGAAAAAGTGAGATATTTCATCTTGCATCCCTTCTGTCACAGATATTTGTTAACTTCAGGAGAAAGTTAGAGAAATACAGGTTTGAAGGTCAAACTGGTATCATATGATTTGCTAAATATAGATGCTTGACGGGCAAAAGAGCTTCATAGGTCTTGGCATATTTTGCTTGGTGCACTTCTACATCTGCATATATGCAGACACCTTCTCTCAGTACATATCAGAAATATGAAAACTAATAAAATAGAAAATATCTAGGCAGGTGTTACAAATATATCCCTTCTGATTTTCTGAAGGTAGAAGGGCAGCAGGATATGCCTAATCTGCAATATTTTCACTCTCATTTCACAAGTCTGTCACTGATGGATACTCTGATGAGATGAAGCACAGCATTTTAATATTCTCCTAACCTGTATGCAGCATTGGAATGAATCTGTTGTTGTTAAAAAAATCCTTCTCCATAAAGCAACATTGCAGTGTGTGCAGCATTGTACAAGCAGAAAAAAACCAAAAATGTGCTAAGAGTGAATAAAATAGAAGAGGAATCTTTAAAAAGGTCTTTTCACCTGTTTTCCCTGTCTAAAAACAGTTTCCATTGAAAAATGGCTTTGAAAGAAACAGTCTGTGCTTGTGCACTTCTCATTGCAATCCTGTTCTGGGATCCTGGGACCTATAATGCAATATGTGCTGTCAGGGCTACGACAATTTACAGATGTGCAGCCAGACTTCTTGCTATTTTTAGATGCCTCTTCTGCAAACAGTACTCTTTGGGGTTGTAGTGCAGTAGCAGGCATGTTCTTTGATTTAGTGCTTCCATTATACTCATTTAAGAAAATTTGTCTCTTCACCCAGCATGGCAAAGGAGGCATATTTATGAAGGTCAAGAAGACAGAACACTATTATGAAGAGAAATGTAGAATTCATGAGCGAGCAGGACACCTACTGGGAGGACTAACTGAAAGGAGGAGACGTTTGGCAAAGATGTGGAAATAATAAAGAATGGAATAGTCATGTGTTCACTGTTGCTTTTGCTCTTTATTACCTCTGCAGGGCAACTAGGGAGAGGTTCAGTGCTGCCCGTGCAAGGGCAGAGCTGTAAAGTTGGTTGGGGTGCAGTGTCCGTGGGGTCTGTACATGACTGTGCTGCATCTCGCTTAACCATGTGTTAAGTGTTCAGTCAGAGTGCTAGGCACAGTCTATTAATAGAAACAGGGAGTTTGGCACACGCTCGCACTTTCGCCTGTCTCCTTCTCACATGCTCCCAGAGATGCTGGGACTGCATCCTGCATCCTTGTGCTTTTCCAGATCTGAGACTTCGCACACTGCTGTATCCCTCGAGAAGTCTCAGTGAGGTCAAGACAGCCCCAGACAAGTAAACAAGGGCTGCTCAACCCCAATGTTGAGGAAACAGAAGGTAACGGGTGGGGGAGCGGCGGTGGGGGGGTGGATTCCTTGCAGAAAACCTGAGAGCTCGCAGGGTACCCTCCCGGCCTGAAGGCAGTGCAAAGCTATTTTTGGCACTGCCCAGGCCAGCCGGACAGCCCCCACCTCAGGCAGCTCCGCTTGGTAATATCCAGGATGCTGCAGAGACACCGATGCTCCTAAAGTCCCCGCAAACAATCCTAGCCAAGGCTGCCGGCGGAAAGCACGGGGAGCTGGCCAAGGTGCTGCCGCAAGAGACGGTCTGTCCCTTTCGGCCTCGCAAACACCCGAATTACCGCTGCTCGTCCCCCGCTGGCCCCCAGACCCGTCACCCCGCGGAGCCTCCGCTCCGCCCGGCCACCCAACTTCCCGGGGAAGCAGCCGTGGAGCGGCGGCCCCGAGCGGCCCCGAGCGCCTGGAGGGCTCGGCGCCGCGAAAACTTCGCTGCCTGCGGGGAACGGAGGGATCCGGGGGGGGAAAGTGGCGGGGAGAGGGGGGGCAAATGCAGAGAACCACAGCAGCAAGGCAGGCAGCAGCTGGCCGGAGGGGCCGGGAAAGTTCTTCCGCACTTACTGCTGCTTCTGCCGGGGGAGCAGTGCCCGGGTCTGGGGGAGCGCGGGCGCCGGTTCCGGCTCGCATCCTTACTTACCTCGGTGCTGTCGGCAGCGTTCTCCGCCATTTTCCTCCTTAGGAGCAGGCAGCGGGAGGAGTGTTTCATTCCCATAAGAGCTAGCCAAGGGGTTGGGGCTTCGGGGCTGGTGTTTTGGTTTGTGTTTTCAAAGATCTCCAAACACTGGTGTGCGCCAAAGGACAGGGAGAAAAAAAAAATATGGAAAACAGCAATAAATCAGTCAGCTTTGTCCTTTCTGCGTCGTCCACAGGAATGTTTGTCTCCTCTTAGCATCGGGAGCTCCTCAGGCACTTTCAAGTCCTCCTCTTTCTCCCCTCTCCTCCACCTCCAGCGAGTTCTTGGGGTGGGCAGAGAGAGGCGGCACACACTCTTCAGGTTAAACTAAAAGGCTGTCGGGCTATGAGTCCTCCCCTTCAGAGAAAGCAGTCAGGCTAAATAGGAGAGAAGCACCAGCTAAACTGAACTTGGGCGTGCAGTGACCAGCTGGGCATCTTTGTGTCCTGTGGCTACTCTTCCAGAGGCAGAGGGAGCCAGAGACAAAGCAACAGGACAAGGAAATCATAGCCCTTTATTTTCCTTCTTTGGGCTTCTTTCTTTCTCTCTATGTCCCAGGACACTTCCTTTAAAGACGGGCACAGAATTTGACACCCTCTTTCTATGAATGTCTTCTGAAATAGAAATCCCTTCTCCTCCTCCTTCTCCCTCCCTCCTCCCCCCCCTCTCCCCTTCCCTCTCCTTTTCCCTTCCCTCTCCTCTTCCCTTCCCTCTCTTCTCCCCTTCCGTCTCCCTACCCCTTCTGCTCTTGGGCAGAGCTTGGTGCCCCTCACTGGGAATTGCATTCACGTGTCTTTCGTAGAAAAAAAAATATTATTTCAAGCTCCCCCCACCCGTCGCCTACACCCTCTCACACACAAGCACGCATTCACACGTACGCACACACGCGTTGTCTCCCTCTCACACAGACATGCACAATTTTTTTTCTCTTCCCCATCCCTCCTCTTCTTTTGAATCAGCAACACTTTTCTTTGCAAGGACTCTCGGCAAGGCTCTTAGAGAGCAACCGAAGAAGTCTGCTCCAGCTTCTTTCCTCCGAGTTAAGTAGCAAACCTGCTTTCTTAATATATCTTCTCGTGTGTGTGCTCCCAGCTCCTGTTTTACTTGAAGTTTTTCAGGAGGATCCACACTCCGTCAGATAGACGTGAACTGTAGGAATATAGTCCCGATCCGGCTGCAGCTCCTTCTGAAAAGGGGGGAGGAGGAGCTGGGGGGAGGAGGGGGGAAGAGGCGGAGGGAGAGGTCTTGCTGGGGAGGGAAGGGAAGAGAAGAGGCTAAAGGTGATTCGAACGTGTTTTTAGCCTTTTCCTAATGACATCTTCCTCTGTAGGAGTGCATCGCCACCTTCCCCACACGTTTATTTTGCTTTCACTCCTCCGGGCAGTTTCTAGTTCTGAGTTGTCAGCTGGGAGGATTGGGTTTACCTCACTCGTGTTGCTGTGGGTAAGGGCGGGAGAGGGGGCGTATTACATAATTAATCCTTCCAACTTCACTTTCCGCAGCTCCATCTCCAGCCCACTGTTCTCACGTTTCTGTTTTGTTTTTATACGGAGGAGGTGAGAAAATAATGCTGGTGTGTGGGTGTGTGTTGCTCGAAGGATTTCAAGGACCAGAACAGGATTGCTGCTCTCTGAACAGTTTGAAATTATTTCCTCTGGGGGTGCCAATGGAGACCTGAAGAAGAGGTTTGAAAGATTACTTTTGATGCATATTTTAAGGACATAGCCTGCTCAGATACTTCATCAGTAGCAGATTTTGATAGACCTGGGGTTTTGAATTTTTGTCCCTTGCAGCCTATTTTAATATCTTTCAATTAGAGTTTATCCTCAGCTGACCTCTGGAATACTGACATACCATGAAGTATTGCCAAAAACCAGGAGGTCCCTGGGCACATAGGAGGCGGAAATATTCCTGGGGGTGGGGGAATGGAAATAGAGAATGTGATTTTAGAGAGAAGAGAGCAAAATTATTCTCCTGCCCCATGGGGATGAGGAGGTGGGGCCAAGAAAATTAAATAAGAAAATTTCTGCCTTTTACTTGAATGACACAAATTCTTGCTCAGAAATAGATCAGTAGGTATACAATAGATTTCAGAAATTCGTAATAAGTCACACAGAAGTAAGCAACCTAGGGAAGCAGAAGGTGTGTGGTATGCTGAAATGTCAAGTGGCAATGAGACTATGCCATGTAGGGCACAATTGTACCATATAAAGCAGTTTCAGAATATGAGAATATGTTATAGGCACACATGCCACGCAGAATGAGACTGGACCTCTGTGAGATGCTTTGCAGAGCCATTTGATAATTTAGTTTTTCACAAGCTTCTGATTTTCCCCTATTCCTTTCATCTCACATTTATTTTAACATCTCAAGTTCCTTCATTAGCTCCACTTCACTGCTAATTTTTCAGTAATCATCCACACCTCCTTTGTTTATATAGCAGAATTTAATTTCACACCTTCAAGGCATGAGGCTCAAGTAATGACAGAAGTGGAAGCAGGTCATCTCCCCTTTTCTTTGTGACATTCATAGAGCTTTTGAAGGTCTTAAAACCCTTCAAACATGAAAACCTGTATAGTCATTGCTAAGTATTCCAAAGCTACTCTCACAGTCTTGGGCTATGGACGTCTTTCTCAACAAGTACTTCCATTTTTTATGTGAAGGGATAAGGGAAAAAAAAAATCTGCAGATAAAAATTTAATGTCTCTGCAATCTCTGTCACAATGTTTTTCTCTGCTATGGCATGAATATCTGGTGGTTAGTGAGTGCATGAAGTTTTAGTCAGCATGCGTTTGGACTAACCTGCATAGTTTTAGTGTGTCTTTTCTATTTTCAGGTGATACACAGAGCTAAACTTAGCCTAATTAAACATTTTGAAATAAACCAGTGTTCTATATAGAGAAAAAGAATTAGATTTTGCAAAACTACTCCAGAACATATTTTCCAGTTTTCTCTGACAGCTGGGTTTGTATTTCTGGTACAGCTCAATCACTCTTTAGTCAGCTAAATGAGGCATCAGATTTTCAGAAGCACTCGGCAACTAGCAGAGTTGGCAGGCAGAGATTTAATATATCCTTCCCTCCTATGCTTCAGATACTGCATGACTTACCCTGGCACCTATTCCTGTCCTCCTCCACCTCTTTGTCAACACAGATGATACCTGACTGCTCATCCTTGAACGTGGTGCTGATGTTTTACAGATACTGGGAAAACCTTCCAGTCTCATAGTTTCCGGCATAAGGATGAATGTTTTGGTCCTGAACTTCTTTGGAAATCTGCCAGATGGTTGGTGTCTTCACTCCATTTATGTTCTATATGTGATGAGGAAACTACTTTGAAAACATACACACCATTTGCTCTAATCTGCTTTACTGCAAAGGGAAAATTATTTGTTCTGCAGGATTTTTTAAAAATCAACACAGGTAAAAGTTATCCCTTGAAATATCTTTTAAGAGACTCAAAGCAGTTTGTTTGCAGACACAGATATCTGTGTGCACACGGATACTTGGCCAGTCCTTCCGTTTGAATGAGGTTTAGTGCAAGTTCCCATTGGTATGGAAATTCACAGCAATACTGAACTTTACAACTTGGTTTAGGGGATAAATTTTAATCCCATCATGTGGATACAAATTCTACTGACATCAAACATTACCTAAGGGTGATAGCTGGTTATTATAACTGATCTTGGGAACATATTTTTGACCCCCTGATTTGCTAGATCTTCAGAAAAAGAGAACTGTCATGAATTAAATGTCATGGTAAGTAGAAGTTAATTTGTAACAAAGCCAGAAGATGTCAAAAGCATCTTCTCAGTTTAAATTTATCATGTATAAGTACATGTGAAGGTCACAAAGTATTAGAAATTGAGTGGAGTGGTGCTAAAGAGAAAGTGGAAAGGGAAGCATTTATTACTTCAGACTTCCAATAATAGCAGCTGCGGTTGAGGCTGCTGTGCTACTTGCTGAGTGTGGCAATAACACTGTGCTGGCCCTCAGAAGATCCAGACTTATTGCCAGCTTTGTCATTAGCTTGGATGAAGTCCAAATGTCTGCATTTGAGGTAGGGTAATCCTGTGCATCGGTGCAGACTGAGAAATTGTGGAGCAGTCCTGCTGGAAAGCATCTGGGGGTTATGGGGTGGAGGTGTAGCTGGGTTGAATATGACTCATCCTGATTTCTCACTGCATGAAAGGCAAACTGCATAATTTATCCACATTAAATGGAAAGCAGCCAGTAGAGTGAGGGAAGTATGACTACCTGGAACTGGTAAAACTCCATCTCTGAGTCTGTGTCCAGAGCTGGGTCCTCTGGTTCAAGAGGGAGACTTGAGCACTGGAGATTGCTCAGTGAAAGACTACTATGATTGTATCTTAGGACACCTCTGAGGAGAGCTGGGGGTGTTGGGTTTGGAGAAGAAGAGGTCAAGGGCCACCCAGCAGTGGCTTATGTCTAGCTTTAAGCATTGTAACTACGGTGACCGAAACTCCTCTTGGTACAGTCAGATCATTTGAAAAAGGGCAACAGCTGCAAGTTGTGGCTTTGGAAGTTCATATGCAGTATTAGCCAACTCTTGGGCTATAAATCCACTTCCTAGTTAGATGACAAAATATTGTAGCAAAAATCTACTCCTATTCCAATATCCCGCCAAATTTTATTTGTTATCTGATAAATTTTAATTTTTATCTAATTTGTTATTGGAAGGATCCTTTTGTAGAATCTCTTTGCATTGTTCTTTATTGCTCAAGAAGTCACAGTGATTTTCTTTGCCTCAAAACATACCTTTGGCAATCTTTCCAATCTCTTCATACATCTTCTATCCCTACTATGACTTTCAAAGTTGCCAGTACTTCAAATATTACTATTATTCCTGAAATTTGCCGACATTAATTCTGAAGAATTTGAAGTGAATTCTAATTCATACTGTGGATTTCAAGATCTTATTTTATTTATGCTGTTTCTTCCCGGTCCTTTAGCTTTTCTCATTGACTTTTTTTTCCCCGCACATATCGTCTTCTTATCCTTCTTCATGTACACTGCGTATTCCAGTCTTTTCCTGGGACTCTTTGCAGTTTTAACCATTGATGGTTAAATGGTAGGTTTCAGTGAGGAAGGGTCTGTCAGAAGCTAAACTGATCTGAGGTACCCACTGCTTCAGGCCAAGAATATCTGTCTGGGGCTCAAACAATGCAGTGTTAAATTATAGACGCCTTGTCACGAGTGAGCCCTTAGCCTTGCTTACAGAGAATGGAACACCACGCAACTATCTCTGCAGGGATTCATCACCAGAATGTCAATTCTTTTCTTTAAGGTTGTAGACTTCATTTTATTTTACAGCAGAAGCTCTATTTTGCAGTTAAAAACCTGAAAACTTAATCTAAATTTAACCAAAATGTTCTTTCCATTTTTTTTTCCCCCATTGTGAGTGCTAAACTCTGAACAAGTTGTAACTGGGTCAGTTGGAAGAAAGTCCTATTCTGACAACTTCTGTAAAGGCCACCAAAGTGGGTCTCCAGCCCTCTGCGGATTAGAGGAGGAAAGCGGGCTGTGGAGAATTGTGGTTACTACAGTGGCAGAGATGACTGGGTATAGTACCATGCCGTGTTTCTTGCACGCTGACCTTGTTCAGTTCACACCTTTTGAGCAATTGCAAACCATGCACTCAGAACAGGCAGCAAAATACTTCTGAAGTTTGATGGCGAAGTTACCTTAAAGTGACGAGGTGCCTAAAGGGTTTTGTTATGCAAAACCTTTTTCCTTGTAAGAAAAGCACGGGTATATGCTCACTTTCCTGTGAGTTCACTGAAAGGGCCACAACAGCTATTAAGTAACTGGGGAGCTCTCTCATATGAAGATAGGCTGAGAGTACTTGATGTGGGAGGGGGTAAAGAAGATGAAGCAGTGGTACCCAGCAAAAGGACAAGAAGAAATGGGCACAAGTTGATATACAGAACATAAAAACGTTTTAAAAAATCTTTTTTTTACTGTGAAGGTATCCAAAGATGTTTTGGAATCTTCTTCCTTAGGCATATTAAAAACCTAGCTATAAAAGGCCCCAAGCATCTTGCTGTAGTTGACAGTCCTTTGAGTGGGGGTTGAACTAGATGATTTCCTGTTGTATTTTCTAACTTCAATGATCATGTGATTCTGTGTGATTATGGAAGATATCTGAAAATCACTCAGATGGCTCTGCCAGACCTGGCAAATGGGCATCTGTCTTCTTGCTTTCTCTTCCATATTAGTCCTGGAGCCTTGAAAAGAAAAGATTATATATGTAAACTCTCATGTCGCTAGCGAGCCCGGACACCAACGACACGGACGGCCTTATGTAGATGCAAACCGACCTCTTTATTGTATTTACAAAGGTGCTTATATACCTTAGCACGCTGGACTAACACCAGGTCATTGGTTCACTGACCAGCTACCCCCCGGAGGGATTGGTTGGCTCTAGCAACTCTTACCTCATGTTTTCTTCTTTGGTCTCATAACAAGACCATAGTTTACAATACTTTGAGATTGTTTTCCTGCAGCATCCTTGAGAAAGCCTTGCTTTCTCACAGATGCCTGTCAGGAAACTGAAATCTCTTTGCACGCAGGCCTGTAACATCCACACTCTCATACCATGGTGATTTGATATGTGCAGCCAATACTTTCACAGAAAAAATATGCTGAGAGAAGTGACAGACTGTTGCTTGTATTCTATTCTTGAGTGTTCACAGGAGAGAGAAGGTGTGTAATGTTGTTTCAAGAGCTAAATCTCATTATAATGCCAGCCCCCATAAGATATCAAGGGGTGGAGAATATTGTATCTGGGCACACAGCTTATCAGAAAGAAAGTGAAGTAATATTCTCAGAATCATTAACCCATCTTTACTGAATAGAAATGCAAATCACTAAATTCCATCCTATCCTGTCACTTTTCTTGTGTGATAGCTTTAAGAAACTTGCCTTTCTGCGAAAAACTCTACAGTCTGCCTTATACTGTTTGCTGGAATCTGAGATGGAATTTCTACACTTACAGTTCCATTTCTTTTTCATCTGCTCTGCTTTTCCTCCCTGCTGGATTATGGCATGATTAGCAAGTCTGAGGTGAAGACCAGATATGTAAAAATGTCACTATTCATTCAAACAAGATGTTTTCTTGCTTTCTAACTATCAAATCTTAGTTTTTTTCCTTGCCTCTTAGTATATAGTCTGTGCTTAAACTTTTGAATTGCTATGTCACATGGGGTTAGAGAAATTTAACTAGATCACAGATGAAGCTGCAATAATTGAAATTACACCTCTCTTTTATTTCTTTGCCCAACAGCAGGCATTCTGTCATCTTGATTTCTGCCACTTTCTCTTTTTCAGAAAATGGATGAGGCATTTATTTGCCTTCTTCACTGATACACATAATGCTTTGGGAACACTCCTGTAAAGCATTTTAACTGGAAGTTCTATGAAAATAACTTAGATGGCTTTGTCAGGTCTGGCAAATAGCTGTCTGTCTTCTTGCTTTCTTTTCCATAAATGTCTTATACAGTAAGTCATTCTGCTACGTTTCTCACGTTTTCCTGTTGTGAACAATTTTCTTCATGTGCAGCTGTCACTGTCGACAAGCAACCAACTGTAACTATGATAGTGGGCTGGCATATTTTTCTCCCTAGTTTGGTATTTTCCTTCCTCTTCCATTAAGGAAAATTGCCAAATGCTGCTGCCTCCCACTAAAACACGAAAAATAAGAAAGTGTGATCAGCACTGTGTACTTCATGAGCTGAGAACAATGTACCTTGTTTTCTAGAACTGTCTATAACTTAGAAAAAGTGAGGTCATACCTCTTTAGAATGTTGCTTGATGATGTTCCCCAATAAATTAAATAAAATCAGGCTTTGGCCAGGTTATAGCATGGAGTCAGCACTCTGAGGTGCCTAAGATGATGATTTTTCTGGCTGCAAACAGAGCTCAGCCTCCTGGGTTATTGATCTGGTAGTAGACCTTGGCACCTGACGTGGTTGTGGACTCTGGCAGAATCTGGAGACTCTGATAATTCATCAGTGATCCCTGCCAGAGAGAAGATCGACTTTATTTATACTAAACCCTCCATAATACAGGTATAATTGTGTGACCTAGGTGTTAATGGTGCCCATCTTCTCTCTTTCCTCAAACTAGATAAAATAGAAGGTGGTATAAACAAAGGAGTCAATATTCAGAATTACATGAGCTTTATATATGGTGTATTTGCATTTTCGTTCAGAGAAAAAACATTTCTTGAGCAGTACATAAAGGTTTTGCTTGCAGTGTTCAAAACCTGCTTGATGTAATAAAGAGCCTCTGAAAATACAGATGTATTGGGCATATTTTAAGTTGGAGAAGTCAGTGTGGCAGAGTTTTTCACAGTTTGGGTGAGAGTGAGAGCTGGCTTCTGAGAAGGAAAAGGGAGCTAGGATACAGCTAGTACTTCTAAAGGCAAGGTAAAGCTTCCCTAAGGAAAGACTTTCTGACACTAGTGATTTTTGTTACAGAAGTGGCCTAGAGAAGCCCATTAAGCTTGAAACCCCATTGTTCCAAGTATTGTCCTTCAGATCCTGCTTTGGTAGATTGCCACTAAACAGATGAGAGCAAAACATTATTTCCCTGATTCTTGCTTTACAGTTTTGTCACAGAGCTCAAGTGAATTACATGAAACATAAAACAAATTCCAGGAGGGCTGGGCCAGAGCCAGTTTTCAGGTCTATTTCAGTAGCTGACAGGATCTTTCTGTCCATAAACCTAAGAACTGGCATTCTGGAAAAAACTTGAAATGAAACTCAAGCTGCTCGATCAAAACAGTACATAATTAAAAATGGACGATTTAGGGGGGAAAAATATGCAGAATTAGAACTCTTCTTGTGACTAAGCTAATTTTTGTGATCCATTTCTTTTTATTGGGAACACTATCTACTTCAGTGTGGAAACAACAATAATAGAATGGATGAGTTTAACAAGAAGGGTACACCACTGCAACTCCAAATGAAATTATGCTAATCTTTACTGCAGTGTTGGAGCCTGCAAGAGGTTTGACAAAATATGTAATTTCTTAATGACAGAAAAAATGTAAGAAAGTGGCACATTCTCTCCCTTGCACCTAGCATCTTCTCTAAATACATAAAAATTATGATTTATGGGTACTAAATCCATGTGTGTAGAGTTATCAAAGAATTACCAGCTTTATGAGGAGGAAAAAGGAAACCACAGCAATCTAAACCACAGCGATTTACATTATAAGCAAATCTACGGCTTGTTTTTAAAATGGCATATGAAAGGTCATGTTCATTTTGTAAGAGCATGAGCTCAGGAGGACTTTGAGCTGTTCTGTCTTTTGATGCCAGGATAAATAAAAAATCAAACACCAACAACTTTAAGCCATAATTAATCCTATAATGGTTCCTGCAAATTCAAGACAAATAGGAGTATAAACCTTGAAGAACATTTTTAATGGGAAAGCATATTGAAGTTTCTAATGCCTATGTTAGAAATACACACATGGTTAGAAGCATTAGATTTTCATCTTGTCTCTACTCCAACTTACTAGATAATTTTATCTTCAAGTTTTGTGATCTATTATATTAATATTTACATTAATCTATAATGTTAGCCTGCATTTTGAGGATAATTAGCTGGTGGTACATGCCTTGCATTGCACATGTTTAGAGACAATATGAAAGTCTTCCTAAGTGCAAAGCATTTTTTAAAGCACTTCTTATATGTGACACAAGAATGGGAGAGACCACCTGGATTATTATTTCAGGTAGTGAATTGGGACATCATCAGGTATTACAATAATATTTGTAATATTATTGTACCGCATTAGAATGATACTTGGAATATCATTGCCAACACCCATAGATTGCAAATTTGCATTATACTAATCATTCCACGCACTGCAAACCAAACATGTTTCATTACCCAGTATTATCTTAAAATTTACTGTACCAAAGAGTAAAAAGTCCTCAAAGTGTGGTTTGCAAAAGAAGAGAACTAAAGAGATTGAGGGCATGGTCAAGTAGAGAGCATTGTCAAATACAGTAGCCTAATCATGGTTTATGGTAATCATGGTCATAGGCTTACACGCATTTAATATATTTTTATGTTAGATATTTTAAAATTATTTTGTCTTTCTGAGTGATAATTTTGCCTCTCTGCCTGATTATTTTGCCTCTCTGCTATATTTAATAGCTGTTTTATCTTCAGTGCAAATATAGTAGTGAAAGACACAAAAATACTCAAATCTGAAAACACCCAAAAAGAAAAGCAATCATGAATTCCCCTTGTGGCAAGAATTACGGATTTTAGCTTTTAATTGTGATATAAGAATGAACGTTGCGTTCGACCTATAGCTTGTGAGCATTGCAGAAGACTTTGTAGCACACTGTACTAATCAGGATAGTCCAACATGGCTTGTTGCTGTGCTCTCAAGCCTGGTCATCCCGACCTCTGAGCCATCAGGTCCTTGTGTACTCACAGCTGATTTAAAATACGGTTGTCGAAGACTAACAGTTCTGTGTGCGGAGTGATGATTATGATAGTGTTACGTACTGACTGCTACCAAGAAGACTGTTGCTCATGAACGAATTTAGAAAAAAATGTAGTTTTCCAGTTTAAAACTGGAACTTCTCACCCTGATCTCTCAGTTTGCTAAACGTCGCCATTCCAGCAATTCGCTAAGGGATGTGTAACACCCAGCTATACCCGCCCGTGACGAGTGGCAGTCACAGAGTAGCTGTGTGTCCCGGCTGTGCCAACGTGCATGCTCAGCACTGTCACTAATTCCCCGGGTGGCTGAGGAGCTCTACAGACAGATTCTGCTGGCTGAGACAACTCATTTTAGATAATGGATTGACACGACACGACGGGTCAACCAAACTCCTAGCTGCCTTCACAACAAAGTATTTGACAAACCATTGCAGAAGTTCTCCAAGAGGGAATTTCAGCCACTCCTGGAGGTTTCCTCAGACAGTTCCTGCTGTTTCTAAGCTGTTTGACAGGCACTACTGTCTCAGAGATGCTCCCAGGTCGCTCATGCTGCAGAATTGGCCAAACTGTACATAAATACTTGTAACTAGTCTTTAGAACTGTTCTTGCAGTTACAGAAATGGTCAAATACTTTAGACATCTAGACTAGGTTTGCATAGCAGACTGTGTGCCAGCTGTGCTATAAGGATTCAGCAGAGCAGTAGTTCTGTGAGTCTCATTTGATTCAGCTGAAGACACTTTTGAAAAGACACTTGCAAGAGACACAGGGTCAGATATCAGCTGACCAACATCTTTGAGAGATTTGATTTCCTATGTAAATATTATCTTATGCAAAAAATCAAAATAAATACCTTTTTTTAAACAAATTATTTCTTATGAGTGTCTCTGCACCCACTCTCTCGTACATCACCTCCAATTGAATGTTTAAAGGGGGGGAATTGACAAAAGAGGGAATGTGTGGGGCTGAAACCCCATGAGAAACTGGGATTTTGGCTCAGAAGCAAACTTTTTCACAGAGAGATAAATCCTCACTGAGCTGGCATGACTAGAATAATTAGATTGGTGTTGGAGGCCCAGAGTCTGACTTTTGATATACTGCTATGGAGTTGTAAGGGATGTAACTTTTATTAGTTAAATTGCAATTAGACAGGTATTATGAAAACAGACGTAACTGGCAGAAATAACAGAACTTAACTATTAAGGGACATTTTCCTGGCAACCAGCTACATTGACCAGCATGTGACAATTCAGAGCAGTACATGAATAATAAGGTTAAAATCCAGAATTTGCTCATCCACCTCTGTCTGAAAGGGAGAACTCTACCTTCTGAAATGCCTAACTCTGGATCCACCTCCAGGGACACCTGGGACTTAGCTGATGTGGCCAAAACCTACTCTTAACAGCCTACTCACAGTCAGCTGCTGTTCTTGTAAGTAAGGAAAGGGGAAATAGTAATAACCACTCCTCTGTAACGTTGTAGTGTTTTATGCATCAATAACAACTCGTTCACAAAGGCAATAAGTACCCAAACTCCTTCATGTGGATCCAATTATCGCACAGTAATTCAAGAACACTTTAGTCTGTCCTAATCTAAAGTGCCACAAAATCCCTTGCTCTGTGTTCTGGAGAAAGTGACAAGTTGGGATTTTTTGTTTTGGGCTGGCTCTGTACTGAATTTTTAGGGAATGTCTGTTTTCCAGAAAGACAAGCAATTACTTCCATTGAGACTCCTACTTCACCATCACAAGGATCAATTTGAAAATGGAACAGTGGCACAAGAAATTATTATAGGAACAGGGTTTTAATCCCTAGATCACAGAACTAGAAATTTGCTGAAACTGGTAGTTACAGAAATAATTGTTCTGTAATGAGCATTTATGTGTACGAGTATATGAAATTATTTTGTGAGCTCAAGATGCAGCTCAATATGGCAATTTTATCAACAGTAGGGCCGGTTGCCCATTATTGCTTTTTTTTTGTTTATAAGCTCACTTGTCTGTGTGGATGCAGGCTGAGCCAGACCAGGGCAGTGATTAAAATTATAAAACAATTTTTTTTTTGAGGGTGTGACATTGTTTTCTTGGAGGGTTTACCTTTATTCCATTTCGTTTACTAAACTAATTCCCTGTCTAGCTGACAAAAAGAACTGAACTAGCACAATGTTGGGGCTGTTGGAGGCTAAGTCCAAAGAGAAAGGTACAGAAATTTTGCCTTCAGTGCTAAAAAAAATATGATTAAAGCCACAGCTTCAGTCCTGTGTTTAAGGTGGAGGTAGTTACTCATTGGTGCCTGTAGCAGCAATTTTGGTACCACAGATAAACAGGCCCCTCCAACCTGTGATCTGTCTCCGGCGGCTGCTCTCAGGATTTCATACCAGTGGGGCTGGTGGGCTGCCACAGCAGAGGGTGTCCATTTCATAGGAGTCATTGGCAGAGAAGGGCTTCTGGTGGATGGCTGGTTCTCCCTGTCAGCGAGGCCAGAGGCTGCAGTGAGCACCCCTCATACGCGACTAAGACGTTGGTGGTCCTCGCGCTAATGCCACTGCTACTCTGCACTTGCTCTCACAAGCAGCACTTGTTCTACTTACTACTACTCCTTTATTACTAACTGTAAGAATCTCTTACTTAATCCTCAACTTGCAATATCTTGGTGGGGCAACCAAGGGATGGATGGAATGTAGTGATCCCACCTGAAAGGGCACTGAGCTTCCATGCTGGGCATGGAGGTAGGAGCTACAGTGAGATCAGTGGGAGAGGGGAATCTGGTCTGCCTGGTCTCAGAGGCACAGCAGCCTTGAGAGGAACAGAGTGAAGCCAAAGTCTTCCAGACCCCACAGGCATGATGACCTCAGTGGGTGTAGAGCACTATACTGGCCCAAAATGCTCAGCCTTGAGGGGAGAGGGACACCACAACAGACCACTGGGTCTCAGAGGCAAGGTGGCCTGCAGGTCAGCAGAGCACCATGCCAAGCTTCCATGGCCAGGAGGCACTCCGACCTTGAAGGGAACCGGGCATCATCATGCTGGTCTTCCTGGTCCCCCAGAGGGGAGCCTGTCTTGGTTGGAGTTGAGTTTGTTCATAATTACATGAAGGGCAGTTTACAAGGATGACAGAGCAAAACTATTCTCAGTTAGGGTAGATGGTACAACAAGGACCAAGGGGCTGCAAATTGTTTGGGTATTTCCCAAAACTTGGGAAAAGCTGGTTTAATCTTAGAGGAAATGAAAGCATCCATTGAGTAGGGCAGCACTAGATGACGCCACTCAGAGAGCCTGAGTAATCTCCATGTCTGAGCACTTTCAAGATTCACCTCATACGGTGTTGGCAAGAATCCCACTCCAATAATGAAATTTGGATGGAGGCCTCTGAGGTTCATTCCATTCACTGCTTCTCTGGTTCCCTAGTTCTTGAATTATTAGCTGCTGTCTAAGTGCTTCTTTATTTCACTGATTCTTCCTGTTATATAACATTTATTGTTAGTAGCTTTGAGCTTAACATTTTCTTACTTTGCATCACAAATTCTTGACAGAAGAATAGTAGTCCACGGAGCTTAACGTGGCATGAAAAGTCATATTTGGTAGGCAGTGGTATAGACAAATTGTGCTTACAGAACAGAAATAAACAGAAAAACAAGTGGAAATTCTTAATTCTTAAGTGTGTGTATAAGTGAATTTCTGAATACCTTTGAGTACCAGGAAGATCTGGGCTACAAAATAACCATTATTTACACATATTAACATCAGGGTCTGGTGCCATTTAATTTATGTGCCTAAGCATTCTTCCTGGCTGGACTCTTCTGAACCAAGGCTTAAAAAATCAGTTTAAGTGTTATGGACTTTATCTTATCTTAACCCCTTATGAATTTAACAGGTTTGTTCGTGAGGCACTGGTGGACATCAGATCCACTGACCAGAAGGCCAATTAAATAAATCACATTGGTCTTATTGTCCAGGTACAGTGAACTGCAGAATGTAGGTTAAAAGAAAAGTATGAAACATCTGTTTCAAACTGTTCTGATCATCTAACAAATTGTTGTAGAATACCATGGAGAGAATCTGTTAAAATATGGCTAATAAAGGGGGACACTCCAATATGACTTTTAATTGTATTTTATCTACTTTGGTTTCTTGACACAAAATGTTTTAAAATTTGACTTTTTGTTGTAGAAGGTTTCAGTTTCAAAGGTTTCTAAGTGAAAAGAGTAATCAGTTCCTATGACAGAATAAAAAATCTGCCAACCTCGCTAATTTAGATTTAGGAGTTTTCTTTGCCAGGTTGCAGTTTATATTCCATACTGACGTCTTAAAGCTCAGGATTTGCATTTTCTCAGCTAGACACACGCTATTGCTAATATATGTTAAGTAATGTCAGTGTATATTTACCCTAAGAAATAATACCAGACCACTAAAACTGAATTCACAGAAGTGATGACAAGTCAGTTTGCACCTTAACAAGAGAACATCACATTCCCAAAAGCAATGAAAAATTAACTCTGCTCATCATGCCACATACCCTGCAAAGTAGAGCTGTGTCATGCCGAACCTTATTATATATATTATTGTATTTTTAATTGTATTGCTATGATTTATTAAATATGGATATGGTTTTATTGCTAAATGTTGATGTGGTCAATTTTCACTCCCTTAAGCTGTGCCCCCTTCTCTTTAGGACCTGACAAGTATTTCCTGCTTGGTGTCAGCCTCTGCTCCCTTCCTTTCTCCAAGCTGCCCTTGTTCCATGCAAAACCTCTATCACCTGCTACAATTTCTGGTCTAAAGGCAAATGAGTGTGGCTAGGCTGACCTTGAACACAAAAATTAAAGATTGCTTACTTAAATCAAAAATAAATGTCAATTTACTGTCATTTATAAGTAAAAAAGAGAGAAGTGCAGAAATCCTAATTAAAAATGAAGGGCCTGATTCTCAGACCCCTTGAACTAAAGATCCAAAGCACAGGCCAGACAGCACCAGAATGTTTCAAAGACGGCGCTCCTGAGGAAATGCTGTTATTGCAACTAGTAAGAAGTAGGGCTACAAAAGCCCTCCACCAGAGGATGGTGAGAATGCTTACTCTGTTTCAGGATTGCACATTTTAATGCAGTATTTTTAAACAGTGAATATTGGTTACGTAAGGACTTATGCTTCATAAAGGAGATGAAGGAATCTCTAGGTATCTTGAAAATTATAAAGTAGTATTTCTTTCTTATTTTGACTTTTTCTCTTTTTAACCTATACAGCTTATAAATCTCAAGAAATCTGTTTTATCTATTTATAAAGCATGATATTAAAATCTATGCTAGTGAATGCAGACTAATTGATGTTGTCATTAGCCCTAGTACATCTCTGTTCTGCTGATATGAAAGGGCTTAGTTCTGGGAAGTTTTTTTTTTTCTAGGAAATTTCAATGGGAATATGTGTTTGAATGAAAAAAAAAAGGCCTAAAAATAAACTTAAGACTTGTTTACTCTTTGAAAAAATGTAGATAATTCTGTCCCTTCTCATTTTTAATGGTTCCTTAGTCAAGCAAGGCATATTTATATCCTTCTTCACATATTCTTTCCCCATAAATTAATCCCTCCAAACAGACCAATGAGAGTTTTTTTCTTTCTCTCCCTTTTAATTTCATCCTTTATGGGATTATCTGTCTTTAAGGACAAGTCTAGAACTGCCCACAGGACAATTCTGTCAGCTCCAGGGAGAGAGAGACTACTTCTGTGTGTCATCAAAGTTCAATACCACAGGCTTTTTTCACTGGCATATTCCTTTAGAAATTTTTCTGATCTCCAATTCTTTACTATAATATTCCCAAATTTGATACTGTTAATTTTTTTTTCTGAATATTTCCTACCAATCACATATCTGCCTCTAAACTTTTTGAATCCCATTCCTTATCATACTTGTAACAACTTTAATTCCCTTTAAAATCTTCTGGTTTTATCAATATTTTGCAGTATCTCATAAAATAGATCTACTTTTGAATCTGACCAAATCCATTAACCCCTTTCATACACACATAATGAAAGATAATGAAGAATATAATCACAGTAATGAAAACAAAGTAACTCTGAGACTCCCTTAGTGATCCTTATCACGTTTCATTTCAGATCCTCTTATGTTTCCTTCCCACACTTTCGTAGTGTTTCCTTTCTATATTTTAATCTCCATTTGAATGGAGATTTACTTCTTAAATAAGAACTGTGCAGAAGAGTCTACCTCAAAAGGAAAATATAGACATGGCAGAGAAAAATTCTAGAGTCATGAGGGTTTTACACTCTACTGCTAATGATAAAGCTTTGGCAACCAGTGCTAGTCCAAGGAGCTGGGAAGCTATACATTAAATTTCTCTCAATGTCTTTGCTTTCATGGGAATGAGATGACATACCAGTGGTTAATCTTCCCAGGTCTTTGAAATTTGTAACTTGTAGATCTGATTTTACGATTTCAGGAGGGGATGTTCAGCCAATACTTCCACTCTCTGTTAGGTGCTAAGGAGAGCTTTCTCTTCCCACAGTTTGAATACCTGTGTTGCAGTGCACTTAGAAAGGTCTCACTGCTATCTCACTTTAAGCACACCGGGAATGCTCTAGGTTGGGACAAAATCTGATCTCCTCTCTTTTTTTCACATCAGAAATCATTACTTGCTGCAGGTGAGTGAGCAAACATGAATTTAATAGAAATTAATATGCAGTTCTGCTCTAGTAATAGCTACTGGGAAATTGCTTTTTCACAGCACATTTTTCCGAGGCTGTTGCAGGAAAAAATGGGACTCTGATACTTAAGGCACAGATACAAAATATAAAGCACAAAGAAGACTATCAGATTCTCAGTTCCTGAGACCCTTCAAGCACCTTTGTCAGAACCATAAATGCCTTGGGCTATTTTAAACCCAAATAACCTCCAATATAACTTCAGCATTATTGTAAATTTGCATATTTGACTACAAGGTGAAATTTAAATTCTTGGTTCTGAAAGGAAAAGCCGGCTAACCCACAAAAGCTAAGTTAGTTCTTAACCAAAACAAATTTGCTAAATAATTTTTTTTGCTTGACAGCAGCATGCTTCTGGGGTCTGTGTGAAGATTGTGAATACAAACATGATTTGTGTGTCACTGCCAGTGGGATGGCTTCTACAGATGATGACTGAACACAAACTTGCTTTTGCAGATGGAAGTTCTGTTTTTTCGAGAGTATGAGTTTTCATCAGATCATTCCATAAAAGAAAGCACATGACCCCAAAACAACAGCAATTTCTTAACACAGCAAATGAGTTAATCAAATTAGACACACACCCACTTTGGCATACATAAGTGAGTCTCAGAAAATTTTCCAAGCCCTCTGCTTGTTCCTACTGCAAATATGTATATCTTTGCTTTCCAAACCACTGTGAGTTCTGTTTAAAGAACAGAAGTGCTATCTACAGTATTAAATATCCAGCAAATAAATAAATAGTAAAATTAACCTACATGCCCTAAAAATCATCAGCTAAAGACAAGGAGAAGCTGGACAACCATAAAAGAATACTTTACTTTTACAAGCTACTGCAGAATCTCACAGTGCGAAGTGACATCCAGTTACCACTAAGTTATGAACCTGGGTCTACATAAGCAAGGTCTGGTGTTCCCTCTCTAAAGGAGCTTATAGCATTACCCAGCTGCCTTTTGTTCCTGATGCTAGAAACTTTCCATTCAGCCACAGAATAAAGAGAAAACCACGTGTCTGTTTCTCAAACTCTGCAGTTCATGGCATGATATTTCAGACCAAAACACTTTTCTTGGCAGAGTGAGCTAAGCTATACAATTTTCCACCGAAGTGGTTAATATGAAGGCTCCAGTTCCCTCTCATCACACTTACCCCAGGGACAGATGCAAGCAGCATAGTGGCCAAGAGGGAAAGATGCAGGCAGGAACCTCTTGAACTGCAAAACAATAGTCAGCAGATTCTTCTGTCTTAGACTCCACAATAATGAGTTTCTGGAGTTTTTCATCTCGTGTAATGCCAAGTTCAGTGCTTATTCAAAACCAGCATTTTCATATGCATGTACTCCTTTGTTTTAAACAGCCTGATCCCAGGATATGCCATCAGACATAAATCTAAGCAGTTTTTTACCCGGAGAACCACTGTTGTTAGTAACTGTTTGTGACTCCAAATGTGGAGGCATTAACTAATGTGAATCAGAGAAACTTATTTTCTTTGAGAAAACAACATCACCTATTGAAAATCACTTTTCTTGGGAAAATATGTTGGGATGGGCTCTTTCTTTGACAAAAGCAAATTTTGCTATTGACTATGTGTGCATCCCTGAATATGTAACTCTTTCACTTGTTACAAGGAAAACAGCAAAATACATAAGTTAAATACTAAGATTCTGTCAGGAAAAAAAAAGTTAAGATTATATAGTTCAAATAATGTTTTACTTTCAACACCAATAGAATATGCGTTTTCTTTTCAATCAGGTGCAATCAGGCAAATTAAACATTGATTATAAAAATACCCCCATGGCCGTGGGGTTGTAGCTAGATGATCTTTAGGGTATCTTCCAGCCCCAAACATTCTATGATTCTGTAATATTTTTTCCAGATTTACTCTTTGAATATGTCCCTAAAAATAAACTCTGAAATTAAATCATTCTTCACGAGTGTTGTGTTCTGCTAATGAACATTTAAAAATAAGATAGATTTTCTCATAACCTCATAAAAATCCATCAAAGCCAGTGATGATCAGGCTCTATGTAGATTACTTAAATGACAATGCACTATTCATGAATCTCACTGTTTTCTGTTCAGGTTTCTCCTTTTCCTATCAATCCACCAGTTGCCTTTGGCAACTAGTTCTGTATCCTCTAGATACAAAAAGAACAGTCACTTCTTTTGAGTCGGTTTATCTGCTTAATGTTTGATTTATCCAAAATGGAAAAACTCACTGATATTTCCAAAATTAAAAAAAAAATTTATCTAAGCAAACCTAGTTTTTCTTTTCCCTTGGATCAGGCATGGTGATCCAAAACAATGTATTTCTATTCTGTAACTGTAGCTAAGAAGTATCTTTCTTACTTGAAGGATTCTTTTTCAGTGCAGGTAATTTGAGAAATGACTTTATTTTTGTGTAGCCAACAGCAGCTATCTCTACAGCAGCTTCACTTAAGAATAAAATAAATTAAAATCCTTTTGAGTTTTGAGTTGAATTCCATTTCTTTACAAAAGGCTGCTTAATGTACATGATGTATAAGAGAGTTTTTAATCTACCAAATAGGAAAGTCACCATTTCTAAAGACAGTAAAAATAACAAAAGTAAGAATCTGATCTGCATGCTTTAACAGTCATGTTTTAAAGCACGATTGATTTAGCAAATTTACAAAGGCAACGTCTCTTCTAGTCTAGTGAAAGGACCATATCATACAAGCCTAGAAAGTAATTGTCTTTATAAAATAAAGTAGCTAAACAGTACAAAATGAACAGCAGAATCATGTGAATCAAGCTTTCCTTCTTCCAAATATTTCAGACACACTCAAAATGAGTTGTTTGATTTATCTGTATTTAATTTATTCTACTGTCCAAAATGATGATGAAAGTCTTCTTTACGGATCCCACTAAGATATTTCCAAGTTTATTTATGTGAGCCTATTTATGCTGATGTTGCAATTCTTACATGACGTAGATTTGACCATTTGTAGCTGTGGAGCAGCAGCAATGTTAGATAGAAAAACCATGTTACACTTGTTTGAGCCTGGTAAAAGTTGCTTTAAGTTTTCTTTGGGAAGCTGGAAAAGGGCCAAAAAATTTCCATCTGCAGACTCCTGATAAATTTGTGAAATGGACACAGTGAAACCAAGGGTTTGCACAGGGGCACAGACTACATTTAAATTTAAGACGTGACTCTTATTTAAGTTTTAAACAGTAATCACGCACAGGATAAAGACAGATAAAAATCCATTTGTGTGTTCTCAGAAATTGCATACTGCTTTATTTACGAGAACATGATTATCTCAGCGTCAAACTTATTGCTCCCTACTCCCTCTTTAAGTCATGTGCTTAAGCACAGCAGGAATCCTTGTGGTGGCAGGACTAACCCTTGAGTAGTCATCAGAAAAGCCTTGGATGAAACAGGCTCAGAGAATGAATGGAGGTATCTTGGGAGAGCTCTGATGGGAGAGAAACAAGACACTTTGCAGGAGGGAGGTAGGAAAAACTGCACAGTTGCTTCCTTATTTACTATTGAGTGATTTCAGCTTCCAGAGCTGTGGGGCCAGTACATGGCACAAATCCTAAATCCACTTAAAACAGCCAGCTGATTTTGATATAAGCGTGCTTTTCCTTGACTTGCCAAGAGTTCTGAGGGAGTCTCTTAATTAAGAGGCACAGTTCATTTGTTATACAAAGACTCCCGTGGTTTTTTTACACCTGCTTTGTAAAGTGTCTCTCACTAGGGAAAATCCACCCAAAGCATTTTGTTCATTGTGAGTTCCAGTTTAACAATTTCAGTATTGCCTTGCAATAGGCTGCAAAGTCATTTTTAAAAAGACTTATCATCTTCTTTTCAACTCCTTTCCATTCTCTGCACTTATGATAAATGTCTTGGCTATTAGCTAGCATTAGCTATAGATTTTACTTGGCATTCAGCATTCTGACTTAGTTTGCTTGTCAGTTCTTTTGTCAGGCCTGATATAAGCATGAGGTCAGGTAAGAAAATGAGGCCTAAGGATCTCATCTTTTCTTTTGATACTTCCCTCAGTTTTGCTAGGAATGAGAAAGTCATCAAGAAGTGAGCAACTGTTTAACTGAAGAACACTCTACTGTGAGAAGCCTCCCATTTAATCTTCATTAGTAGAATCTCTTCCACATATTTGGGGGTTTGGATTTTTGTTATTATTCCTTTTTCCATATTCAGTTCTGATGCATTTAGGATTTCTGAAGCCATTATATTTTAGAACTTATTTTTGAGATGCACCAAAATTTCTCTCTCAAGGGTAATAAAATTTTGGATTAAGAGTCAAGAATCTTCTGCTTTAAGGACCCTCACCAGTACCTAAGAACAAGAAGTAGTAGAAGGATGTTAACATTGATATCCAGAAGTAAAACTATCTAATCAAAGTGCTGTGCCAATGATCTCAGTTACAAAATATATCTAAGTCTTTCATTAAGCACTTCTATTTGGAAGTTCTTAGGTATTTGGTCTTGTACACTGATTAAATAACAAAAAGCTTTTGTAATCATGCATAACTAATGATCTTAAAAAGTTACAGAATGGCATATCTAACTTGCCTTTTTTAATATACCAGGATTTCCATGCTCATCTAAAGGTATAAACAGAATATCACTGGTTGTTTAGGTCTCAATTCACTTGAATGAGACCTTGCAGGCTCTATTGAAAGTTCTGGAAAGTATCTGAGTTTATGCAGTCTTTGATACTTCAAAGAATAATTTTATGCAATGTCTGGAGGCAAACATATCTTGTTATTGACAGAATTTAGACTGGACTGATTTAGACCAAAGCCAGGTTTCACACAAGAGAGCAGAGGAATGAAATACAAAAGGAAAGTACTTTTGCATATCTCTTTGAACTGATAATATGAGAGAGACATGAGAGGCAGAACTTTAACTGATACTATGAGAGAGACATGAGAGGCAGAACTTTAACTCTTGAAAGACAGAACATGTGGTAAGATTTCAAATAAATGGCATACAAAAGATCTATGAACTATTTCTACAGAGTCTGACTAGCAATTGTATTTATTATGTCTAAACCTTTATTATTTGCTCCCCAAAGTTTTTTAGAAACAATTGAAATTGGATGACTGATGTTATTTGATGTCTACTGTGCTGGTGGACACTCCAGTAAGAAAGTGATCTCACAAAGCTAATGAATGTTTAGAGGATCCTTAAAATTCTAAAAGCATAATTCTGCAGGATATTTCTGCAAATACCCACTCCTCTCAGAAGGCGCAACTCTTTGAGGATACTTCTAGTCACCTGTATATCTCACAGATTTTTGTTGAGCACATAAAAATACCTGGAACATGCTAGGCTAAAATAAATGGTGGTCTCTGCTCTTTCAGGGGTTTTATATGAGAACTTCTTGGTGCACAATTAGATAAAAGAAAAGCGACACACATAGCCAGTACCAAGTGGGAGCTGCCTGGAGGCTCCTCTGTTACAATGAGTGGTCAGTGTCCAAGGAATTTGTGTGGTACAACACAATTCTGAAGGCCACACTGTACGTGCAGCACAGCACAAACCCGGGCCCATTCAGGAACCCGTTATGTGGATAACCAACTCCTCAATGTGCAGCAGTCTCAAGGTCATGATAACTGCAGTAGGCAAATGCATATTTTATGAGACATTAAAAAAAAAGATTATTAGAGATATGTTTACCTGAGGTTATCTCCTACATAAATTTGTGTCTCTTCAATTACAGATACATTTTAGATAGCTGACGTGATCATTATCATGTTTTACTTGCATTTTCCTCCGAATCTTGGCTTTTCATAATGCATCAATAAATGTTTTCTTTCATTCTCAAAGTTACCTCTGTTCTAACATCTGACTACTTAGTGAAAGTCAAACACCAGTCATTATACAGGTATCTGTACTTGGAAAAGAGAAATTTGTTCCTTCTTCAAAGGCTGAAGTTTTATCAGATATAAATTGTCTTATTTCCCTTTACAATGCTTTGACTGTGAAGGAATCTTTAAAGCAACTGTAGATAGAAGAGACTTTCTTTTTACACTGTACAAAAAGCATGAGAATCAAAAGATGGTTCTTACTCCGCGCAGGCCTGATGAGTAAGAAAATATTGAAAGAAGAGGGGGAAAAAGAAAGGGGATAAAGTGAAAACTGCATGCATGAGCAAAGCAAAAATACCGAATTAATTCATTAATTCCAATCAACAGGCAGATGTTTTGTCATTTCCAGGAAAGCAGGGCTTAATGACATGTAATGGCTACTTGGAAAGAGAAACACTGTAACTGAATCTCCACCCTCCCTCCTTTTCCCTGGCTTTGTATACTGAGCGTGATGCCATATGTTATGGAACATCCCTTTGGTCACTGGGCTCAGCTGTCCTGCCTGTGTCCTTCTTGCACACCCCCAGCCTACTCACTGTCAGGGCTGTGTGAGAAACAGCACAGACCTTGATGTTGTGTAGGTGCTGCTCAGCACTAACAGAAGTTTCATGTGTTATTGATGCTTTTGGTCAGAAATCCAAAGCGTAACACCCTATAAGCTACTATGCAGAAAATTAACTGTGTCTCAGCCAAAACCAGTACAGCATGTAAACAGGGACCTGCATGTGCCTTCCATGGTTGTCACTGTGAATTGGACTGAGAAGGTAAAGGGCAACTTGTTCCCAGAAAAGACTCTAGCAAGGCACTGCCAGTCACGGCCATGTGGTCTTCAGTTACAGATGGAAGGCTTTGCATGTAGCTTAAAGGAGCTTGTGTAATTTCTCCAGTCTGCTGAGGTCCCTCTGAAAGACAGTTCTATCCACCATCATAATGCTCTAGATAATCTTTGTCTAGATTGTCCACTTAAGAAATCAGAATTACTGCACAGAATTAAAAAAACTCCACCTAAATAAGAAACAAATAATTGCATTTATAATTTTAATGTATGTGTATTTCACGGTGACTCTAATACTCTTTGCCTACACACAGCGATTTTAAACTGTATAAATAATTTAATTTTTCCCTGCAGAGAATTGTAGATTCCTTTAAGTAGACAGCAGGATAGATCAAAGGTATTTGGAATGTTTCATCTGGTAAAGACAAATCTAGAGAGGAATGCTATAAATCTTGCTTACACACACACACACACAAAATCACTAAAGATAGTGGTTATTTGACATAACATCTACTGGAGGAGAGGAAGAAGAAGAAGACAAAGAAGAAGCAACAAAAGCAGCAGGAGCAGAAGAAGAAGCAGCAAAAGATGAACTATCTTCTGCAGGAGCAGAAGAAGGAGGAAAAGAAGGAGTAGAAATGCAGCAGAAGCAGCAGTAGAACCAGCAGAAAGGGAAGAAAAAGCAAAAGCAGACGAAACAGAAGTAGAAGCAGAAACAGAAAAAGCAGAAGAAGTAGAAGCAGATGAGGCAGAAACAGAAGCAGAAAAAGAGAAAAAAGAAAAAGAAAAAGGAAAAGCAAAAGGAGAAAAAGGAAAAAAGTGAAAGAGTTGTTGGAATTACTTCTGGAGGTCTCTAGCTCAACAATCCCTCTTGAAGCAGGACTATTGCTAATACCATGTAAGGTTAACTGTGCCCCTTTCACATTTAACTATTCACTATTGACACTTGCAAACCTCAATGGAAGGAAATGTCACCATTTTACTGGGTCAACTGGTCCAGTCCAATACTAAACTCCTGGCGACATTATGCTTCCTAATGTTTGTTCTCAGTTTTCCCAGCTACAGATTTTTTGGCTGCTCCCTTTTTTTTTGTCTGGCACTATTGAGCAAAGCGATCTGGTGTCATCATCTTTGTTAATCCCATCCCAGTTCTTATGGACTGTTACATAATGTTTCTTCATTTTCCCTTTACCAGGCTAAACACCTCCTCTGTAGATCATGTGCTCTAGGCCCTGCACCGTTTTGACATCCCTCTGCTGAACCATTTCCAAGTTTTTTCCACATCCTTCTTTTATCATGAGTTCTTCAGCTCAGAACTGACTGAAGTTTCCTGAAGTAATTTCCCTAATTAGTTGTATTTTAAGTTCTTAAGAAAGCTAGGCAAGATCTTTGGGACCCAGCCTACCAAGAGTGCTGTATTTCACCCGAAGTAACGAGCATAGGATGTAATTCAGCTCTGATAGGAGGGTTCTAGCTCATAGCTCAAGATTGCATTTTCATTGGCTGACAGTAACTAAAAAGTGCAAAGCGGTGCCTCGCAGGGCTGTCGCAGTTTACCATAGACAGGTCTGCATGCTTCATCACAGAAGAGGCTTCACTTTCAAGATAGTTTTCTTGAATCAATATCTGCTCCAGCAGTTAAAAGACTATGATGGTAACATTGGGGTTTTTTGTTGAATGACAGAATTCTCATTGGATTTTCTTGCCTTTGTAGCTTAACTAACCATCAGAGTATCAGGTTTTGTATCATTTTCCCTTTCCTTGAAAAGCAGCATGTACAGTAAACATGGCCCCCAATGTTTTAATTTTTATCAGTGTTCTGAATTTTTGATGCTACTGAATTTTGCAATCAAACTAGACCTCTCCCCAGTTTTCACTCTTCCTATTAAGTGAAAAGACTTTTCTCTACAAACCTCAATCACAAACATAGTGCACTGAAATAATCCACACTGCAAAAGTACTCCCCTTTGACCTGTTTTGCCCTGACACAAAAATAGTTTGTTACAACCACACAGATGTCACCTAATTAAGCAAACAGGTGCCTGTAAGATAATGCCAAGAAATCTATATCTTGGTTGATAAATGATTTTTTGTTCACAACAATGATGGCACTGTCATAGATTGACACATGACACACTATGCGTTGCTCAAAATATCACCTTGAATTTTAATTACAGTATGATTTATTGCATTCTGTATTATTCAATTCTCAGAGCAGAGCTGGGGTATTTTTAAAATATCACTATTCCTTACAAATATTCCATCCACACAGAAACCAGAAAAGCTATAATACCAAAAAATACCTAAAAGATTTTGTGAGCAGAAAATTGAATGTATACTTGAAATATGATATAAAGGGAAGGGGATGCAAGAATGTACTTCTGAACAACATTTTCCAAAGTATGATTTCTTACACAATTATAGGCTATTATTCTGCAAAGTTACTAAATATATGCTTAAATTCCAGGCCCGGTGTAGCTTTGACTAGAGTGGTATGTTTAGATTTATCTGCAGGACTAAGTGTTTAATTTGTTGGAGAAATAAGGCATCTTATGTGACTGAAACTAAACCACACTAAGCAAATAAAAAAAATAAATACTGTGCAGTAAAAGTGAGTGTAAGATCAGAACCCAGGCCACCACACAACTAGACAGACACACACACTTCATAATTAAGTCGGCTTTATTCTTGTATAACCTTTTTTTCTTTTTGTAGAATACATAACAGAAAAATGAAGCTAGAAGCAATGTTGACATCACACACAGTACTGAAGATACCTGTCCTGAAGCTGTTAGCTGCCTCCCAATTCCTGTTTCAAAGGAAAAATAAAATAAGTTAAACCAAACAAGAAAGCCAGTACAGACCAAACAAACAAAACAAAAAACCCAGACACATTGATACTCTCTTTGAAAACATTAATGTCTCAATAACTTGAGGTTCAGAGATTCATTCAGCAGTGCTGATACCACACGAACAGAGAAGCAAATGATGTGATGTAATCTTGTTAATATTTGTTAAAGCAATCAGACCCGTGACATTGCTTGGAAGAAATATGAAAGATTTGACAACTGCTAGAAGGTGGGACATTGAAAAGATGCAAATTATCTGTCATGAAATATTAAATTTGGTTATCATCTTTTGAAAACCTTTGCATCAGTCAAGAAAAATACAGGGAATGTGAATTTTTGATTCTGCAAAAAGCTAAAAGTCTAGTGTTCTGTTTTTAATTAAAACATTAATCTGGACAGATATCCCCTACTCATACATCAATATGTCAAGATGTTATAGCGTAAGATTGCTTCTTGGCAGTTGTCTGTCCCAAATCATAATGGTTAACAGCTCTTGCACTTTACTGCAGGAAAATAGGGGTAGGCATGTGTCAGTATTTTTCCAGTCTCAGTAAATGTATGCCACAACACTGTTCAGTGAGAGGAAATTCCATAGGACATAGTGGCAAATTTGCATTTAAATGAATGCCTTCTATTTCTGCATTCTAAATAAAATGAACCATCTGTGGCTAGACAATGTATCTAAAGTTAGCTTGATCTAAAGGACTCCAAGGTACAGGATAACAGTTTCCTTTGATAAAAACAAGCACTAGACTAGGTTTGGTCAATAGCTAATATCTCTTTCTGATAGAAATGCAAAACCTGATTGTCTCTTTCTCCTTTCAGCATGGGAGTAGAATTTGACTATTGAGGAACGGCTAGAAGAAAACTCCATGATTTTTATGAATATTCATTATTTGCAGATGTTCCACGAAAAACTAATAGGATTAAAATTTTTTAAGCACTCATTGTTTGGGCTAAGAGAGAGTGAATTTTCTTCATAATAGTTTATAGTGCAGCACTATGCTTTCGGTTTGTGACCAAAACAGTGCCAATAATACACCAAAGTTTTTGGTATTGCTGAGTAGCAATTACCTGATATCAAGGATTTTTTGTTTCTCATCCGTCCCTGCCAATGAGTAGGCTGTGTGTACAAGAAGTTGGGAGAGGACACAGGCAGGACAGCTGACCCCAGTGACCAAAAGGATGTTCCATATAATATGGCAACATGCTCAGCAATGAGAGCTGGGGAAAGAAGGAGAGAGGGGGAGGATCAGAGTGTTGGCACTTGTCTTTCCAAGTAACTATGATGCATGATGGAGCACTGCTTTCCTGGAGAAGGCAAGATATTTGCCTGTTGATGGGAAGTAATGAATGAATTCCTTATTTTTGCTTTGCTTGCGCATGCAGCATTTGCTTTACCTATTAAACCATCTTTATCTCAACCCATGAGTTTTCACACTTCTACCCTTCCGTTCATCTCCCCCATCCCACTGCAGGGGAGTGAGCGAGTGGCTGGGCGGTGCTTAGCTGCCTACCAGGGTTAAACCACAACAGTACATTTTTAGTTATTTCTTCCCCCTCAACACCAATATTTCTTTCATAACTGTTCCCAATCCTGCATTATGTTCTTGTACCAAATATTCTTGGTATGCCACATATGCTTGGATAAGGACACTCATAAATACTAATTAATTAATCAGTTAGCCATGCTACTGAAATTTTTACCATGAAAGCAAGAATTCTTCCAAACCCTCCTTCCATGCTTATTGTATTAAACAATGTGGTTTCACAACTCCTTCTACGACTCTCTCTTCTAAGCTAAATAGGTCTAGCAGGTTAACTGCTACTCACAAAGGAATATTCAGCCTGTGCTACTCAACTTCCCATGCTTTTTATTGCATACCTCTAGATACCATATATATGCTATTTTGGGGTGACTAAAGAATTCCTGAGAAATGTACACCACCATACAACAAAGAAAACATGCTGTTGTCTCTAAAGTGATCACACAGATCATCCCAGATTTTATGTCTCTTTGAGAGGGGAAAAGAAGTAGAAATTTCAGTTGAAATATAGAGTGATCCTACATCTCCAGTCTTACCAATTCCAAACCCTTACATCACATATTTTTACACCTCCTAAAGAGAAATCCAATATACTGTTCCTGTCACTGTCACTCATCACACCCAAAAGATGAATTAACCTTATTCACCCTCACCTCTCACTGGTAAGTTTCCTCAGTCCTTTATCCTGTGCTTCCCTGCTTCCATGCCTGCAATTCTACTCTGTTTTAACCCCAGCCACTCACTAAGTACCACACAGCCGCTTGCTCACTCCTCTCCCCTCAGTGAGATGGGGAGAGGAGCTGCAAAAAGGTAAAATTCACAAGTTAAGAACACTTTAATTATTGAAATAAAGTAAAATATGATGATGATGATGATGATGATAGTGAGAAATAATTTATAAAGGGAAAAAGGAAAACAAGTGATGCACTATACAGTCACTCACTACCCCCTGACTGTTGCCCAGCCCATCCCTGAGCAGCGATTGTTGGCTCACAGCCAAATCCCCTCTATTTATACTGAGCATGACATTCCATAGTATGGAATGCCTGTTTGGCCAGTTCAGGTCAGCTCTCCTGGCCATGCTCCCTCCCAGCTTCTTGTGCACCTGCTTGCTGGCAGAGCATGAGAAATTGAAAAGTTCTTGTTTTAGAGTGAGCACTACTTAGCAACAACTAAAACATCAGTGTGCTATCAATATTATTTCGCACTAACTCCAATACACAGCACAGTGCCAGCTACTAGGAAGAAAATTAATTCCAGCCCAGCTAAAACCAGTACAGTATCCACCACTCATTCCATGCCATATATGTCATGCCACACTTCCAATACCTATATATCACCTTTCCTGTTTTTTGATATATGCACAGAGATATGGTCTCTTAGTATATGGACCATCCATAGAGTTAATTTAGTCAGGAAATCGGGCTCCATCTGTCATAACAGTCTTTCAAGGCAGCAAAGATTGTGTGTGGTGTTGGATCGTTGCATGTTGAAGTCAGTTCTGATTCCATCACCACTGTACTTGTCCAGTTTCATCAACGTTCAGTTTTCATTAATGTGGCAATTGAAAGGAAGTGGGGTTCAGATCCCGGTGTGATGATGAGCATACAGCCACTGTAGAAGTGATAATATACAGTGCTATCCAGCAACTAACATAATGCAATTTAATTAATTGGCTATTCTTAAATCAAATTTGCTTGAGGCACACACCAGACTTTCCCATCCTCCTGCTTTACCTACCAAGGGCACTCAGACTCTTGAGCAAAAGTAATCCTATGGATGGGTTTGCCTTTGTTTGAGGGGAAAGTAACCTAGACTGCTTTCCCCAGTATATTTTTTATGTGCACCACAAGAATTTATCCCGTTTTGCGGTATAAAAAAGTTTTGTTTGGGCAGGACCAGAC